>JACGAQ010000493.1:0-129546 GCA_014119065.1 Orius insidiosus
TGCACCATTCTTCGATTGTTAAATTAACAAGTTTTAGCAGCTCATACCAAGCTTTTACTTCCTCTAAACAAAACATAAATTTAAAAATAAAAAAAATACTACCTTCGACTGGCTTGACAAATGCAGAGCCTCGCATCGTCAATGTCCTTATTATATGGTCATCCAATAATGCTTGAATTTCATCGACACTTCCAAGAATTGATATATTTGTGTCTCTAAAATTGAAAATTACAAAAATTATCAAAATAAAAGTATTACTTGTATTTTATAACGTTGAAGCAGATATCTGCCCATTCTGCTTTCATTTTTTCAAAGCTGTCTTTGAGCGCTGCCTCTCTGACTGCTCCCACGCTTATTATCTCAAACCTCAATATTTAAAGATAGAAAAATAAATTTAAAAATGAAATTACAGATTTAGTTGTCCTTCGAGGTTATAATCGATGAAATTTTGAAGACAGGTGCCAGCATGAGGTGTCATATCAAAGCCTGCTATTTTGGACATCTCTTGCCAGTGCGATTCAGTTAAATATGGTTACACATGATCCCGATTAAAGGTAGATGTTGCTGAAAGGGTTTAGTAATCTTACTTATATAGTCTTACTTTCATTTGCTTTATCGATTGCATTCCAAGATAGGTTAACTTTAAAGGGCTTGGCCATAGGTTAAAATCAGGATCGTCGACAATGCCTTTGAACCTTTTTGGATAATTGTCTAAAGCTTGCATCCGACATGTAGCTTTGTATTGTTTATGATAACGTGATGGTTCTTTAAAATAAAATTAATAATAATTTTCATGGAAGAGGCGTTGAAAAGAAACTGAATGAGCAGTTGGTCTCCCATTTTAACCCTTTTGAGACCGCGAGCCGGATTCTCTGCGCAGCAAAGAAAGCGACGAGTGATGCGATCATCATGTAGTTCATTTCTTCCCCAACAGATGGGTTTTTGCATGCCGGCGGTCTCGAAAGGCTAAATCTTTCAACTCCTTTTATTTACTTTAAGTATTCTTCTATTGTTTCTTCTATCTCTTGTAGTTTTAGGTTCTCAAAGGGCCCTTTCAGCCAAAGCTTTCGTGTCCTCATCCATTTATTTAAAGTAATTTTGCGAAAGGATAAATGATCGCTTTTAATTCGTCAAGTTCCGGATAGGTCGATAGAGGTACATGAATACGACTCTTCTTTATTTATGAAAGCGACCCTTTCATCGAAAGCCTCCATCAATCGCACATTTTTGTCAGATACTGCAAATTCAGCGAAACATCAGATTAATAAACCTACCTGAGCGTAAAATGTGATTTTGTCGAGGGTGTCGAAATTGTTGAGCCCTTCTAAGTATTCGGTGCCGTATGCTCCAAAGCGTGATTGAGCTCTTCGGTCGATTCATGAAGGCGGTTTCCATAGCGAATCTAGTCGACTCAAAGAGTTGACCGAATTTCCTGAACATCTCAGGCATAGAATGATAAAACTTGTCGTATTCGCAATAAGCTCAATATGGTTCGGTGTCAATATCAAAAAGTCGCTTAATTTGCGACATTTTTCAATATTAAAAGACACTTGACGCGCATATGGTCCATAAGAGTCGATCGACAGTACGCCATGTATTTACCCAACGCCATTAACTCTTCAGTTGTCTTCGGAACCCGAGTACACCTCTCTCTTATATCATGAAACATTTTTTGCAACCTAAAAAACCCTCATTTTACATCAACATATTAATAAACTTACTTAAAATTGTCTTCTATATGCGTAAGAATAGTTCAGTAATTATCATGTAATTGAGTAGCAACAACGGCTTCAAGCGCTGCTTTCAAGTAGCTTTGATTCACCCTCAAAATACCAAGATACTCATAATCACTTAAATTTCGAACATTCTTCCTTTTATTTAATGTCTCCAAGACCATATCGAAGAGGTCACCCATACTTTTGCATTTTTGAAGCGCTGCGTAGAACATATACGGTGTAACTTCGATCAAAGTGGACTCTACAATTTTTGTTATAATAAGTTTATAAAAACAAAATTACCTAATTTGAATAAAAGATTGTACAGGTCGAGAAATTGCTTGATACTTTGCAGACTAGTTTTTGGCAGTTGGTAAAAAGTTGTCTAAGAATTTGATTTTCATATGCGAAGTTTGTTCGCCATTGGTTAAAAAGTGTTCGGGATGTATCCATCTTCGGGCGATATGCGCTATCTGGAAATGATGTTAAAATGATTTAAAATGCTGTATTTACTTGATGTATGTATCCTGCATAGTACTGTAGGAGTTTATTGAATGATGGTTTAAATTGACGTTTTCGTCTTCATATGTGGCGTAGAGATGAATAAATGGTGTTTGACAGGATCGATGAGCTTCGCTACAGCATCTTTTAATGTAGCAGACATCAACTGAAGTATCTGACCTTTGATAAACTGGTTCAGAAGTTCAGCAAACTTTGGTATTTTGTTCCTCGGCACAGTATCGCCTTCGACTTGATAATTCATCGTCTTCTCATACCAAGGAGTCAGAACATCATAATCAAACCAGCGCACATCATTAATTATCTTTTAGCCAAAACTTTTGGATGATGAAACTCCCCTCTACAATTTGTAAAAAAGTAAGGTTAAGAAAAAATAGCTAACCTGAAAGTTAACAAGTCTAATAAACAGAAGGAAAAGTCAATAACAGAGTTCCTTATATGACATAATATTTCATGGTTTAGAAGCAAATTGTCTTCTATGCAGCCTCTAATACAAAGCCATTCTCCAGTAAATTTTTTACCATCGCCGCTAAAATTAAATTTTGAAATTAACCTAGAAAGGTTGCTAATCCATACTCCAATTTTAATGGTTTAATGGAAAACGAGATTCAGTTTTTTCATGCTGGATTGATGCATAAGTTGAAAGTTTTTGCGATGAAAGTTTGAATAAAGCGTCGATTTCTTGCTCCATTTCTTCTACGATTGGTCTATATTTTAGTAAAAGATCTCGATCGACAGTCTAAAAAACCATAAAAAGGTTGCATAATAAAGAAGTTTTAATAGAACAGATCCATAGTTTCCCTGATATCCCTAATTTGGGAGATGCCACAGCGCTTTATTTAGAACTATACTTTTTAGCTGTAAAAACATTACATTGTATGCGTGATTAAGCCAAGTCGTGTCGTAAACGACAGGTTGTCTTGTTCTTGTCAAAATATCCAAAGCAGAGAGATAAAAGCTATCGTTTTGCCCAACATATTTGTTTTCAAACTGCTTCTCTCATGCTGGCCGACGGTACTGAACTTAAAGCTTTTTCACACCTAAGAAGACTTTTTAAAAATCAAACCCACAACTATCTTACAAAAAGTCAAGAACTTGTGACTGTAAAATTCCATCTTTGGTTATTTTCGACAAAGTTTCATCCGAAGGATCTTTGAACATCTCATCCAAGTCTTGATGGAAGTTTGTTATTTTGAATGGATCTTTCAATAGGAATTTGATCGTTTTTCTGTCTTCTGGATACTGAAGGTATATGGACTTTAAAGCTGCTAGTGGTATATGGTCGGATTTTCGACGTTTGTTGTGCATACAGAGTAAATCACGGTTAACTTCAGCGAGAGATGTGATTGGTTCAACTTTTGATTCATAGTCTAAATCTTGAGGATAAATTCTTTGTCGTCATAAGGAGCAAAAATATCGCATGGTAAACTTGCGAGTGTTTTCCCTTAGTTCGTAGACTTCCTGTTTTTCTGGATCGAAATTTTTATGTATTCTCCGATCGAAAAAAACTGTCGCCTTGATCGAGCAAATATCTGCATCGCTCCTCTCCTTCTTCTCCATACATTTCATGTTCTCCATACACCTCTTGTTCTTCTATTTCTTCTTCTTCTTCAGTTTCTTCCTCAACACTTTTTTCTTTGGGCTCATGGATTTTTTGTGTCGAAAACAATATTTTTAACTCATCCTTCGTTATTTTTACCGGTGACTCTTTTTTAACCCTTTCTTTCTTACCTTTCTTCTCCACTTCTAAAATAAGCATTTTTTTTTTAAATAAAAGTTTTTAAATAAATCATATTTTACTTACCCTTAACGTCCCACATTACCGAGTCGTCAGATTCAGTGAACATTTTAAAATAAAATATTTTTACTGTATAAAATCAACAATAAAACAAATGTCTAGATTAAAAAATGAAAAACTGCAAGGTTGCTATTGGTTACTGATAAATAGGTACTAGATGGCACCACCTGTGGAGCACTCAATACTGTATAACTCTTTAACTTTTAAATAATGAAGCATTAGTATAAAAATTTTATTAAAAAAGAAAATTTAGGAAGTTATAACTTTCAAAGGAACCGCGTTGTAGTTCTTATTTGGTAGGTACTTCCTGGCAACTGGGCTTATGAGGTCAGGGTGGATATCTTTTTGTTGAATCCGGTCGCCCAGCTGGTCAAAAGGCCGACTATTATGACAATCGAGCTGGCGATGAAGCAATAGTAGAATATAGAAATGCGGTATAGATAGAAGACTTCTTGAGTTGGTGGTGCGATTGTAGTAGCGTTGAAAGAATGAGTGCAGTTTTCGACAGATAAAATTTTTGTTTTTTGGTTCAAAAGACCGTTAGCGCGAGCGATAGTCGATCCAATAAGAAGCCACATCATAAAAATTAAACTCACAAAACCACCAACCAAAGCACCCTAAAAATTATGTATTAAGTTCTAAAATCATAAATCATACTTTGGCATTTGAGCAAGGAAACAGCATTCCCAAAAGGAAAATTCCTAGTTGCTCCTGAAGCCACACTTCCAAATCCGACGGATATCTTGAACAAAAAATTAAAAATTATTTTTTTTAAAAATATTTACTTCCAAAATTGCTCCCAGTTTTTCAATGATGGTCACCAAAAAGACACAAACGCAGCCGAAAGCAACGACAAGAATTTTCATGATAAAACTCGCTTTTTTCTCGCTCGGCTTTTTGCGGAATAAAGGCTCAATAAAGTCTTCATAAAACGTCCCTGCTAATGTATTCAGACATGTTGACATCGAGCTGAAATTTATTTTAGAGAAGAAAAAAAAGCGACGAAAGATACCTCAACGCTGCGCATACGATCCCTGCGAGAAAGACACCTGGAAGTCCTCTGACATTTCCAGCGACAAGAAGTACAAAATAAGGAAGGATCTGATCTGGCGTTTTATCAGCTAAAAGAAAACTTTATTTCCTTGAAAAGTTTAAGATTTTACCCCAGAAGTAAGAGGATCGCAGTCTTTAAATTCAGCATACATGATAAGACCTATTATACCACATAAGGTTATGAAAGCTGAGACTCCCAAACTGAGATATATGACAGACCTAAAAACGAAAATAAGAAAATTTAGGAATTATTATAAATTACATTTGTGCTTGTCGATAAGAAGGAAGGGCGATGAATCTCTGAGCGGCGGCGGGGCTTACGGCGAAATTGGCGAACCAAAAAAATGTGAGTCCAAAAGATGAACTCCAGAATGACAGTCTTGTTGTAGGATCTACATCCATACTTAATAACAATTTATAAGCAAATCTCTATAGTAAAACATAATACTTGAAAATTTCTAATCTTTCTCCATCATTTGCTATATCGATCACCCTTGAACTCCTCCAACTCGTGCTGTTCCCAGAATGATGACAAAGACAACGGAACCCAACATGACAGCGCCTTGAAGAGCATCTGACCAAACGACAGCTTTTAAACCTCCCTAAAAATCAAAATATAGGTTAGAAACCACAAAAACTACCTATCAGAAGGGCAGTCAGAAGGTTACGTTTTCGCTCTGTTAACTTTCTAACCTAAAAAATATAACCTTCTCTCCCACTTACAAGAGTCGTATAAAATATGCAGACAGAGCAAATAATCGGCGTAACTAAATGCACATTCATGCCTGAAACTTTAGATTTTGTTAATTTAGTATTTCTTTATAATTTTACAGACATACCTTGATTTAGGGCCAACGCAGGACCGTAAATGACTATAGGTATATAGAAAAGCTACGAAATATTAATGATTATAGAAAAACAAAAATACTTACCAGCCCAAGGGTGTAAAAAAATGAAACTGCACTCTACTGTTCTATTAAATCGTATCGCTAAGTACTAAAATTTTATTACTTATTAGCTTTGTTCCAACCGCATTTTGAAACTCTGGAGAATGCGCAGAAGGATTTGGACAGACGTCGTTCAAATCGTCCAAGTCCTTCTGCGCATGCTCCAGGAGTTTCAAACTGCGGTTGGAACCTATAATTAGGAAGAATATAAAGAAGAAACAGGTACCTCGTATAAGAAATAAATTGAAGTTTATAAACTACTGGTAAGACGATAACGATTGTTAAAGCAGCGACGACATAATTGGCGATATTCGCCATAAAATATTGCGTCCCATATGTATAAATTTCTGTCGGTACACCCAAAAGCGTTATACCCGATATGTAGCTAGAAAAAGGAAAAATCCCGATCATTTGATTGGATAATATGGTGACTTACGTTGCTATAAGTGACATCGCTATGGGAAATACGCTCATCTGCTTACCTCCCAGGAGGTAATCATCCACAGTATTCTGCCCACCTTGAAAACATCCGAAGTAAACACCAATCAAAGTCGAAAGCAAGCATGAACAAAAAGACGGAATACTCCGCCCAATCAAACTCCGCTAGATTCCCCATCTTAACTGTAAAAAATGCATCAAATATTTTTCTCTCCATTTGCAGTACTTACGTTATTTCAAGCTCAAAAACACTCCAGTCTTATCTAAGAAAATTTCTTTAGCATTTTTTAACATTTAAAAAATTTTCTAATGACATAATTGCTTCTAAGTGAATTAAGGTTAATGTATTTAAATTGTATTTGTGTTATCTTATATGTCGCTGTGATTTAAGGCTGTTTTTATAGTATTCGAAAAATAAATAAGAATATATTTTTTTTAGTGTCTTAAATGAGATAATAGGTCTCTCACAATAGGATAATAATTCAAACCGTTCCAAGGAGGTCAGTCTTCTGTTGTACCGTTGGGGAAAAAACTGCTCAAATTCAAAATGTCGACGGAAAATTTTAATTGGATAGACTACGCAGTTTTTGCATTTATGCTGGCGATTTCGACGGTGATTGGAATTTATTTTGGGTTTATAAAAGGAGGTCAGGATACTGTCGAAGGGTATCTTTTGGGAGGAAAGCATATGAGCGTTTTTCCCATCGCTATGTCTCTTGTTTCCAGGTTTTTTAAATTGTAGATTCCTTAAAAAACGAAAATTGTTCTTATTTTTTCAGCTACATTTCTGGAATTACAATATTAGGATTACCCAACGAAATATACACTTTCGGTTCTCAATATATGATAACGAATTTCGGAAACATTTTCGCCTGCATCGTCACCTGCACGCTCATTTTACCAGTTTTTATAATCTTCAACTCGTCTCTGTTTTTGAGGTAGGTTATCTTCAGGTTATCTTTATATAACCTTCTTACATCTTTCCAGTACATGGAGATGCGGTTCGACTCGAAGGTTAGAAAATTTTCTTCTTTATTATTCACTACGTATTTGGTAAGTTTATAATTTATTCTCAATTTTGTAAGTTTAATGGAGTAAAATTTTAGTTAACCTATGTTCCTATAGTTGTGTACGGACCTGCTTTGGCATTAAACCAAGGTAATGTCGTTCTGCTGTTAAAAAACTGATATTTTTGTTTAGTTTCAGGTATGAATGTACACATAATTACGCCGATTGTTTGCGTAGTGTGCATATTTTATACAGCGATGGTATGATTATTTTGGGAAATATTTTTGATTCTGGTTGCTTTAGGGAGGACTGCAAGCTGTCGTTTGGTCGGATGCGATACAAGGATTGATTATGGTTGGTTCAACTGTGGCTGTTATGGTTTTAGGCTTTATTCGAGTGGGAGGCGTACAAAATGTGATCGATTCAGCGAGCGAAAGCGACCGCTTGGATTTGTTTAAGTATGATTTTAAAAACAAATATTTATAAATTGTTTTGCAGTATGGATCCCGATCCAACTGTTCGCCTTACTTTTTGGAGTATGATTTTATCAGGTTCGCTCAATTCGATCGCAGGGATCGCCATAAATCCTGCGAACGTTCAACGCTACGTTTCACTACCGACTCTTCGCCAAGCTAAACTGTAATACAAACATTGCGCTTTGTATAATTCAATTTTTTTCAGTTCTGCCATCATTATGTGCTTAGGGACAATCTTTTTTTTAGATCTGAGTGGCATTTTAGGGCTTATCATGTATGGAGAGTTTAAAGGATGTGACCCTTTGAGATCGCAGGTTAGGAAATGTATGATTTTAAAAGATTTAAATTTTTTATTTTGTTTCTAGATTATTAAACGTCCAGATCAAATATTACCGCATTTCGTTATTGTGGTTTCTGAAAAGATAAAAGGACTTTCAGGTTATTCATGGCTGGAGTAGTCTGTGCGGCACTTAGGTAACAACCTTGAACATAGTTCCAATATGTGAGTGCGCCACTTCAGTGACTAAAATAACCCAATCAAATTGTAGCACAATGTCAACATGTTTGAACACGGTTGCTGGAACATTTTATAAAGATTTTATAGAGCCATTATTCAAGAAGAAACCAACCGAAAAACATGCAAGTTTAGCTATGAAAATAATGGTCGTACTGTTAGGCGCTCTATGTACTTATTTGGTCACTATCGTCGAAAAACTTGGCCCAATAACAGAAGTAAAAAAAGTTTTGGGTC
Source organism: Orius insidiosus (assembly GCA_014119065.1). Taxonomy (NCBI): domain Eukaryota; kingdom Metazoa; phylum Arthropoda; class Insecta; order Hemiptera; family Anthocoridae; genus Orius; species Orius insidiosus. Next base: position 8,706 of record JACGAQ010000493.1, read on the forward strand.
TGGTATTATTATTTTTTTGATGAAGATTTCTGCAGGTTTTGGAGGAGTGAGTTCGGGAGTAAATGTTGGACTTTTTATCCTGGGGCTGTTTTTCCCGTGGGCGAATGCAAAAGTTTGTTATTTTTTTGGTTTTGCTGTTTTTTAAAATGATTTTATTCAGGGTGCGCTATGGGGAGGTATTGGTGGCTTAGTGACGATGACGTGGTTAGTCGTCGGATCGTCGTTGGCGAAAATCGAAGGAAGAATCGTCCACCCAACGAAACCACTTTCAGTCGATCAATGCACCCACGTTTTTAACTCAACCATGACAAACAAAACGTAAGTTCAAGATGGCTTCTTAGTTCTATGAAAATAACACTTGGCAGCACCACAGTTGTAATCTCATTTTAAGGTCGGATCCAGATCTTTTTTATCCTTATCGTCTATCGTTTTTTTCGTTTACATTAATCGGTTGTCTACTCGTCCTCATAATTGCTCTTTTCGTAAGTTCATTGACTGGCTTCAATAAAGGAAAGGATATCGATCAGGAATTGATCGTTCCTGCTATGAGAAGATTCTTACCCAAAAAATCTCGGTACAATTCTGTACAAATGGATGAACGTAGTAAAATAAACAATACTTAAATTATTTTGATTATTTAAATAAATAGTTTGTTAACACTTATTTTTTATTTTCCCCCTTAACCCTTTTGAGACTGTGCCTGATGCCGGATTCTCTGCGCTACTGGCGCAGCACTTTTCCCCTCACTTCTCCCTGACCGCTCCCAGCGCCCAGCAAAGCACAGAGAGCGACGAGTGATGCGATCATCACGTAGTTCATTTCTTTCCCAACAGATGGACAGTTTTTGCATGTCGCTAGCGCCACGGGAAGGTATTAAATTTCTTAGAGAGGCTTTCCGCTGGGCAACTATAGTCGCCTGCGGTTCTCCTCAGCTCTGCGGGTTAACCCTTTCGAGACCGCACCGCAGGTGACTATAGTTGCCATTCGCGCTTTTCGTTTGGAGACCGCAGGCGACTTTAGTTGCCCAGCGGCGCCAGCAGGAAGCCTCTCTAAAAATTTAATACCTTCACTTCTCGTGGCGCTAATGACATGCAAAAACTGGCAATCTGTTGGGGAAGAAATGAACTACGCGATGATCACATCACTCGACGCTGCAAGAAATAAACTACGTGATGATCGCATCACTCGTCGCTTTCTGTGCTTTGCTGGGTCGGGGAGAACTGAGCGGAAAAGTGCTGCGCCAGTAACGCAGAGAATCCGGCGAATCAGCTACGAGTTGTATAAAAGGGTAATATTTTAAAAATTGAAGAAAGTATATTTTATTTTTTAAAACAAATTTTTTTTAAACAACTATACATTGAAAATAGCTTTGGATAATTGAGAAAAAGAAATAAAATAAGAACGTTCGCAAGGATTATAAATTAAAATTTCTTTTTTTTTTAAGTACAAAATATATGTAGAATCACAATAGCTTGAGGTTATACATTTTATTCCCGATTTTACAAATGTAGGATGTAATCGGAATGGTGAGATCAAGCGAGTCGCTTACATTCGCCTCGAAAACGCGGTTCAATTCGGGAGTTTCGCTTCGAGTTCAGACTTTTTATTTCCAAGACACCAGAGGATGCTCATGTGAAAAGATGCTTCCTGCGGAGAAAGAGAGAGAAAAGTTTAACGTACAAAACGAGAAAAAGGGTTACTGCCAGAAATGCAGTAAAAATAATGGGTTATATCATTCAAAAGGCACTGGCTCAAATTGAAAGGAAGCTCTGTGCGAAATTTCAAGTCAATCGGTGCAGTAGCAGAGGCTGTAGCCATAGCTAACTGAACAGGAAGAAGAAGAACATGCCAAAGGCGAAAAACCGGGTTTTCAAAGTTGTACATCTCGGCACCCTGTATACCGATCGACTTGAAATTTTCAGCATTTACTCATATCGAATCAGAGAAGACCTGTATAAAATTTGAAGTCGACTGGTAAACAGAATGTTGAGATCCAGATACCCGAACAGATGAAGTGAAGTAAACATTTTTATTAACCCTTTCGAGACAGCAGGCGACTTTAGTTGCCCAACGGGAAGCCTCTCCAAGATATTAATACCTTCGCTTCCCGTGGCGCTAATGACATGCAAAAGCTGGCCATCTGTTGGGGAAGAAATGAACTACGTGATGATCGCATCACTCGTCACTTTCTGTGCTTTGCTGGGCGCTGGGAGCGGTCGGGGGAAAAGTGAGGGGAAAAGTGCTGCGCCAGTAGCGCAGAGAATCCGGCGTCTCGAAAGGGTCAAAGAGAATTTTTAAACCTGATACATACATTGTAGAATGGGTGAAGTTTATATTCGCTGAGACATTTATCCAGAACTTGTACAGATTTGGTGATTTCCATTTTCCCGAAACCGACAGTCAACGCTAAAAAAGTTCTTGTCCCTTCTTCATTCGTGTAAACTTTCAAATCATCAAATTGAAGATCGAATCTATAGAAGAATACACGAATTAAGAGAATATTAACAATACAATTTTAAAGTACCTTGAAAACGTCTGAAAAGAACCTTTGACGGCAGTGATGAAGTTGTCGATCCAATGATAGAGGAGGACGAAAGTTCGAGTTAAACTTATGTGCGGCTCCTCGATCCTTTTCAACTCGATTTCTGGATCGCAAAATTCGATGATTTGATCACAGAGGATATCAAATGGAGGATTCCTTTGATCTAAAACATAAAATATGTACGAGGGCGTCGCCAAAAGTAAGTTTCCCTATTTTTGAACTCGGCTCCGGAGCGCGGGAAAAATTTGAAACTTGGCAGAATATTCCGCGTGGATGTGCTGGCCACACTGGTTTTCGGAGCGGCGCTATCCGATAACCTGGTTGGCCGTAGCAGTGTTGCAAACATGTCGAGTGCAAGCCCGCCCGTGTCCCCCTCTGAGCTTAGAGCGATCAAAAAAAAATCATGGCAACTGTTTTTTGGGACAGCAAAGGTGTGCTATTGCTCGACTTCCTTGAACGGGGGAACACAATCAATGCTCGGAGGTATTGTGAAGTCCTTCGAAAGTTGAAAATGGCCATTAAACGCAAAAGGAAACACTTCCACGCGGAAGGCGGAAGTTATCAAGTACCTGAGGGAGGTGGGCACGCGACATTACCAGGAGGGTATTCAAAAACTCGTGCCACGTTTTCAAAAATGTATTGAAAAAAATTTTGACTACGTAGAAAAATAGAAAACAACCTGTAGAAACAGAAAAAAATAACTAAAAAATTCTAAAAATGAGTCTATTATTTTTTCTAGCAAAGGGAACCTTACTTTTGGCGACGCCCTCGTATTTACTAAAGGCATGTGTTAGGCATAAGATGGTTTTTGGAGGTAAAAAGAGAGTTACTGCAACACCCTCCAATGATGGTTTTTGGAGGGAAAAAGGGAGTTACTGCTGTAGCCTTGAATGATGGTTTTTGGGGGTAAAAAGGGAGTAAATGCTATACCCTCGAATGATGGTTTTTGGGGGTAAAAAGGGAGTTACTGCTATAACCTCGAATGATGGTTTTTGGGGTAAAAAGGGAGTTACTCCTATACCATCAAATGATGGTTTTTGGGGGTAAAAAGGGAGTTACTGCTGTAGCCTTGAATAATAGTTTTTGGGGGTAAAAAGGGAGTAAATGCTATACCATCAAATGATGGTTTTTGGGGGTAAAAAGGGAGTTACTACTATAACCTCGATTGATAGTTTTGGGGGAAAAAGGGAGTTACTGCTATACCCTCGAATGATGGTTTTTGGAGGGAAAAAGGGAGTTACTGCTGTAGCCTTGAATGATGGTTTTTGGGGGTAAAAAGGGAGTAAATGCTATACCCTCGAATGATGGTTTTTGGGGGTAAAAAGGGAGTTACTGCTATAACCTCGAATGATGGTTTTGGGGTAAAAAGGGAGTTACTCCTATACCATCAAATGATGGTTTTTGGGGGTAAAAAGGGAGTTACTGCTGTAGCCTTGAATGATAGTTGTTGGGGGTAAAAGGGACTAAATGCTATACCATCAAATGATGGTTTTTGGGGGTAAAAAGGGAGTTACTACTATAACCTCGATTGATAGTTTTTGGGGGAAAAAGGGAGTTACTGCTATACCCTCGAATGATGGTTTTTGGGGTAAAAAGGGAGTTACTCCTATACCATCAAATGATGGTTTTTGGGGGTAAAAAGGGAGATACTGCTATACCTTCCAATGATGGTTTTTGGGGGTAAAAAGGGAGTTACTGCTGTAGCCTTGAATGATAGTTTTTGGGGGTAAAAAGGGAGTAAATGCTATACCATCAAATGATGGTTTTTGGGGGTAAAAGGGAGTTACTGCTGTAGCCTTGAATGATAGTTTTTGGGGGTAAAAAGGGAGTAAATGCTATACCATCAAATGATGGTTTTTGGGGGTAAAAAGGGAGTTACTACTATAACCTCGATTGATAGTTTTTGGGGGAAAAAGGGAGTTACTGCTATACCCTCGAATGATGGATTTGGGGTAAAAAGGGAGTTACTCCTATACCATCAAATGATGGTTTTTGGGGGTAAAAGGGAGATACTGCTATACCTTCCAATGATGGTTTTTGGGGGTAAAAAGGGAGATACTGCTATACCTTCCAATGATGGTTTTTGGGGGTAAAAAGGGAGTTACTGCTGTAGCCTTGAATGATAGTTTTTGGGGGTAAAAAGGGAGTAAATGCTATACCCTCGAATGATGGTTTTTGGGGGTAAAAAGGGAGTTACTGCTATAACCTCGATTGATGGTTTTTTTTGGGGGAAAAAGGGAGTTACTCCTATACCATCAAATGATGGTTTTTTGGGTGAAAAAAGGGAGTTACTGCCATACCCTCGAATGATGGTTTTTGGGGGTAAAAAGGGAGTTACTACTATAACCTCGATTGATGGTTTTTTGGGTGAAAAAAGGGAGTTACTGCCATACCCTCGAATGATGGTTTTTGGGGGTAAAAAGGGAGTTACTACTATAACCTCGATTGATAGTTTTTGGGGGGAAAAGGGAGTTACTGCTATAACCTCGATTGATGGTTTTTTTGGGGGAAAAAGGGAGTTACTGCTATACCCTTGAATGATGGTTTTTGGAGGTAAAAAGGGAGTTACTGCTATAACCTCGACTGATGGTTTTTTTGGGGAAAAAAGGGAGTTACTGCTATACCCTCGAATCATGGTTTTTGGGGCTAAAAAGGGAGTTACTGCTATAATACCCTGAATGATGGTTTTTGGAGGAAAAAAGGGAATTACTGCTATACCCTGGAATGAAGGTTTTTGGAGGTGGCTACCGCATCGCATTACACTAGCATTTTCGGAAACTTTCGCTTAAAAGGGGAGTTACTTCTATGCCCTGGAATGATGGTTTTGGAGGTAAAAAGGGAGTTACTGCTATACCCTCCAATGATGGTTTTGGGGGTAAAGAGGGAGTTGCAGCTATACCCTTGAATGATGGTTTTTGGAGGTAAAAAGGGAGTTACTGCTATACCCTTGAATGATGGTTTTTGGAGGTAAAAACGGTTGCTGCTATAATACCCTTGAATGATGGTTATTGGAGGAAAAAAAGGAATTACTGCTATACCCTGGAATGAAGGTTTTTGGAGGTGGCTACCGCATCGCATTACACTAGCATTTTCGCAAACTTTCGCTTAAAAGGGGAGTTACTTCTATGCCCTGGAATGATGGTTTTTGGAGGTAAAAGGGAGTTACTGCTATACCCTCGCCCAAAAAAACCGAGGAAAACAGGTTTCTCTGTCCAAAAATTGAGGAAAAACTCCCCAAAAATTCTTCGAAAACAGAGTTTCTTGACCTAAGGACTAAAAAAAAACCCTGGAAAGTCTAAAAATCTAGACAAAATAAAAGTCGATAACTCGTCCAGCGGGGCATATGTTTCCCACATATGTTGCAGATTTTCATAAGTTCTTACAAGGAATATAGACGAGAGAATTCCAGTTGCCTCTTTGGTGCGGATAACTTCTGATACGACCGTCGTGCTGTTCCGGGTCGTCAGCGACTTCATCGCCGCTCTTAGCGATATTTTTCAGCGCATCTGGAACCGGCAGTTTCCTTCAAAAAATTTAATCAAAAAAAAAACGAGAGCAAAAATTGTCAAACCTGGACGGTTCCTCTTTGTCATCGCCGTCATCGGACGTGTATTCTTCCAAAAGGCTTAACGATGACATAACTACCCTTGTTTCATTTTATTATTCGTATGTCATAAATTTCATAAAAATATATAATAAAAATTGATAAAACTTAAAATTTTAAAAAGTCGATGCCTCCATAAGTAAACAATACTAAACGCTAGTCAAATTGATTTTCGATTATCATGAAATTTAATTGTACAACAAAATAACAAACCTTAAAAACCTAAACCTTTTCCCAGGTTATAATAAGAGAGAGAGAGAGTGATTGAGTGAGAGAAAGAGCTGCTCCCAGGAGCTGATACAACATTCGAGGTATAGCAGTAACTCCCTTTTTTTACCCCCAAAAACCATCATTAGAGGGTATACCTAGCAGTAACTCCCTTTGTACCCCCAAAACCATCATTGGTGGATACAGCAGTAACTCCCTTTTTACCTCCAAAAACCATCATTCAAGGGTACAGCAGTAACTCCCTCTTAAGAGGAAGTTTGCGAAAATGCGAGTGTAATGCATTGCGGTAGCCACCCCCAAAAACCATCATTCAAGGGTATAGCTGTAACTCCCTTTTTTTACCCCCAAAAACCATCATTCAAGAGTATAGCAGTAACTACCTTTGTACCCCCAAAAACCATCATTGGAGGGTACAGCAGTAACTTCCTTTTTACCTCCAAAAACCATCATTCGAGGGTATAGCAGTAACTCCGTTTTTAAGAGAAAATTTGCGAAAATGCGAGTGTAATGCATTGCGGTAGCCACCTCCAAAAACCATCATTCAAGGGTATAGCAGTAACTCCCTTTTTACCCCCAAAAACCATCATTCAAGGGTATAGCAGTAACTCCCTTTTTACCTCCAAAAACCATCATTCAAGGGTATAGCAGTAACTCCCTTTTTACCCCCAAAAACCATCATTGGAGGGTATAGCAGTTACTCCCTTTTTACCCCCAAAAACCACCATTCGAGGGTATAGCAGTAACTCCCTTTTTACCCCCAAAAACCATCATTGGAGGGTATAGCAGTAACTCCCTTTTTCCCCCAAAAACCATCATTCGAGGGCATAGCATTAATTCCCTTTTGACCTCCAAAACCCATCACTGGAACGTAGCAGAACTCCCTTTTTTACCCCCAAAATCCAACATTAGAGGGTATAGCAGTAACTTCCTTTACCCCCCAAAAACCATCATACGATGGTATAGCAGTAACTTCCTGTCCTCCAAAAACCATCATTCAAGGGTATAGCAGTAACTCCCTTTGTACCCCCAAAAACCATCATTGGAGGGTATAGCAGTAACTCCCTTTTTACCTCCAAAAACCATAATTCGAGACTATAGCAGTAACTCCCTTTGTACCCCCAAAAACCATCATTATAGGGTATAGCAGTAACTCCCTTTTTACCTCCAAAAACTATCATTCATGGGTATAGCAGTAACTCCCTTTGTACCCCCAAAAACCATCATTCGAGGGTATAGCAGTAACTCCCTTTTTACGTCCAGAAACCATCATTCAAGGGTATAGCAGCAACTCACTTTGTACCCCAAAACCATCATTCGAGGGTATAGCAGTAACACCTACTCTTTCTTCTCTTCCTTCCCTACTTCTGCTACTTCTCCTCACGTAAGACTTTTTATACCTACATATCTTAAGACACTACAAATGGCGGGAAAGTTGAACATCTTTTTATAAGATAACTAACAGTTCTATATTCTAATAATTTATAAAATATGTAACCTTATTTTTAAATCATTTAAAGCTATTTATGTACACTACGTGTTGGTATAATAAAAAAAAATCGTGGGTAAGCGGATATCGTTAAGGAGTGGGGGGAATTTTTTGTGAGGTCGAACGCATCTCCTGCATCGAATAACAGGACTCCGGAAGGTAATCCAGTTATACATTTTTTAATTCTCCTTCCATAATAATTCTTCGTTTTCTGATTCGTCAGATGTAGAAAATCCACCGTGAGTCACACGCAGGACTTTAGAAATCAAAGGACAAAAGGTGTTTGTGGGACGTTTTAATTTATTATCAAAAAGAGGGGTCCTCAAGTGGCTTTTTCCTGTGTTCAGTAGATTAGTGATGAAGGAAAGATTGTTTTTTTACGTGTTTTAATTACAAAAAACTGGGGGTTTAAAATGGGGAAACTTCTGAGCCTTTTGGCCCGGGACGAATCTAACTGTTGCACACCGCAGAAATACGATGTCTTTCTTGATTTTGAAAGTAAGTTTTTAAATGCCTGGAGCACAAATTTTATTTATTTTTGTAGATGCAGAACCGACGGAAAACGAGAAGATTGTTTATGAGGAAGTTGGAAAAGTTTTGGAGTCTTCCGAAGGTATTTTGAGTGAGCTAGGACTTTATAAGGGAGCTGGGAGGGAAATCCGTGAAGCGATAACAACTCCGACTGATCAAAATCAAAGCAAAGCTTGGAACATCGTTTTGCCTCTTGTCGAAAAGTTAAAACGTTTCTATCTTTTCTCATTAGAATTAGGTAAGTCCTTAGGGTAACCCAAGGCGAATCGGCCCACCAATTCGCGCAGAAACGCGTTCTTTCAACCGAATAAGATTTTTTGAGTTGATTTATAGTGCTCGAATGACGTTTTTAGTGGCCGATTTTGAAGAAAATGACGTTTTTTGGTAAATATTTAACCCACATATGAGCAAAATTTGAAACAATTCTGGAAAGTTAAAAAGGCATCCTCAATCAATTGGTCAAATCTATCACACCAAGCTGCTCTATTTGCTCCTGATCGAGTATTGCGAAATCCATGAGGAAATCGGCCAAATCTTCACCAAGCTGATCTATTTGGTGCCAAATGAGGCCTCAATTGGTCAAATCTATAGCACCATGCTGATCTATTTGGAGCTAAATGAGTCCTCAATCAATTGGTCAAATCTATCACATCAAGCTGATCTATTTGGAGCCAAATGAGCCCTCAATCAATTGGTCAAATCTATCACACCAAGCTGATCTATTTGGAGCCAAATGAGTCCTCAATCAATTGGTCAAATCTATCACACCAAGCTGCTCTATTTGCTCTTGATCGAGTACTGCGAAATCCATGACGAAATTGGTTAAATCTTCACCAAGCTGATCTATTTGGTGGCAAATGAGGCCTCAATTGGTCAAATCTATAGCACCATGCTGATCTTGATAGCAGGATCAATCGTGCAATTGGACAAAATCGCACCATGCTGGTCCATCTGGTGCTAGATGAACACTGCCGAATCCTTTTGACAATCGGTGGAACAATTTGAGCAGCTTTGTGTGATAGATTTGACCAAGCTATTGAGGACTCATTTGGTTCCAAACAGATCAGCTTGGTGAGATAGATTTGTCCTATTGCATGATTGATCCTGCTATAATTATAAGGAAACATTCGTTCCTTAGTTCTTTTTTAAAGAATTTTTTAAAACCTAAAATGCACATAACTTTTGACCTGTAAGAGGTAGGTACCATGAATTTTTTTGAGCGAAAAAGTAACTTTTACAGCGTAGAATTTTTCCTGCCCCCCCCCCCCCCCAGTTGTGGGTGACCCTCGAAATCGACAAAACACAATTTTTGGACCACAAAAAATATGTAAAATTCTGACAGCACTTAGAGCCCTTCAGAAGCTTAAAAAAATCAAGTAAATTGATGCCAATTTTTTTAATTGGCATCAATACCTCATTTTTACCTCCAAAAACCATCATTCAAGGGTATAGCAGTAATTCCCTGTCCTCCAAAAACCATCATTGGAGGGTTTAGCAGTAACTCCCTTTCTACCTCCAAAACCATCATTGGAGGGTATAGCAGTAACTCCCTTTTTAAGAGAAAAGTTGTGAAAATGCTAGTGTAATGCGTTGTGGTAGCCACCCCCAAAAACCATAATTGGAGGGTACAGCAGTAACTCCCTTTTTAAGAGAAAATTTGCGAAAATGCTAGTGTAATGCCTTGCAGTAGCCACCTCAAAAACCATCATTGGAGGGTATAGCAGTAACTCCCATTTTACCTCCAAAAACCATCATTAGAGGTTATAGCAGTAGGTAACTCTTATACAGAATAGAATTTTTTTTCCCATATTTTTCCCAGTGGTGGGTGATCATCGAAAACGCCAAAAGCACTCGACCACAAAAAATAAGCGGATGTGGGTTAAATAATTTTTTACCAAAAAACGCCATTTTCTTTGAAATCGACCACTAAAAACGTCATTCAGGGACTATAGATCATCTCGAAAATTCTTATTCCATCGTTGAAGATGCAACATCCTGCCTTTTGGCTACTTTTCAGAAGAGACAAAAAAACTGAATCGTAGTCTTCAGATTTTAGGTATCACATGTTATCATTTTTCGGCGGTTGAACTGCTTTCTGATGAGTTTTTTTTTTTACAAAACTATGTGAACTGACCGACGCCGCAGTAGATTTTGCTTCATATTCAATCATACTCTCATTTTGCCCAAAATGCGAGTCAGCACATGTTGCATCTTCAACGACGATTTGGTCCCAAAAACCATTTCCTTGTGTTTTTGGGCGAATTCGTTTCTGGGGCCGATTCGCCTACTGGGATACCCAATTTAAAAAGTAAAGTTTTTATAATATATTTTTTTTTACATAGAAAGAGTAGTTCCGAAGCTTCTTCGTGAATTATGTTCGGGTGCGATGAGTCCAACGCAGCATTTAGAAACTCAGCAGGCGCTCGTTAAACAGTTTGCCCACATTTTGGAGTTCGTCTTGAAATTTGACGAATACAAAGTATTTTTTATTTCTTTTTTAGTTTTATATAAAAAAATTTTAGATGAAAACGCCTGCGATCCAAAATGATTTTTCGTACTACAGACGGACTATGAACAGAAGGCAAAGGGGTTGGATGGAAAGCGGTAATTTAGAAGGAGAGCAGCAGGAAGAGATGTCGTGCGAGCTGGCCAATCGGATTTCACTTTTTATGCGAATGCAACTCCCATGTTGAGAGCTTTAAGCCAAGCAACCACTGATTTTGTTCATCAGGTACTTTTTTTTCTTGAATTTTATTTTCAACCTTTTTTTTGTAGAATAAAGATATTCCGATTGAAAATACGACGGAGACGTTAGCCACTATGGCTAAAGTATGCTTGAGGATGCTCGAAAGTCGGTAAGTACTTGCAAGGTAGAAGATAATGTTTGTTTTTCTAAAAATAATATTTTAGAAGTCTTGTCGGTCAGTTTGAAAAAGAGGAGACGGAACTTCTCGTTTTGAGAGTTATGGTTGGACTTGTGATTCTTTACGATTATGTACACCCGCAAGGCGCTTTTACGAAACCGTCTAATCTTGATGTTAAAGGATGCGTTAAACTGTTAAAAGATCAACCGCCAATCAAATCAGAACCTCTTTAAATGCTTTGAGGTATGTTTTCGCTTTTGAAGTTTTATTTTTTTTGGCTACTTTTATCTTATGGGCCACAAGACGCCTTTTGGTCATAAGACCCCTTTGACACCAATTTTGAAAGATGCCACGGTTTTATCAGATTTTTGTGTATTTTTCACGGTTTTTGGTTCTTTGAGCCCAATTTTAAAAGATTTTTAGACATCGTGCTTTGTTTTTTGGTCCAAAAAACCCCCATGTTACCAGATTTTTGTCCGTTTTCCTCGGTTTTTGGCAAAGGAACCCTCGTTTACCAGATTTTCGTGCATTTATCACGGTCTTTGGTTCTTTGAGCCTAATTTTAATAGATTTTTAGGCTTCGTGCTCTGTTTTTTGGTCCGAAACCCCCCATGTTACCAGATTTTCGTATGTTTTCCTCGGTTTTTTGGCAAAGGAACCCACGTTTACGTAGTTTTTGGCTAATGCCTTTAGCAAGGCCATCAAAAAAAAAGAAAGAAAAAAAACCCACGTTTCCCAACATTTTGTGTATTTTCTACCGTTTTTGGTTCTTTGAGCACAATTTTATAAGATTTTTAGGCATCGTGCTCTGTTTTTTGGTCCAAAAAACCCCATGTTACCAGATTTTCTTCCGTTTTCCTCGGTTTTGTCAAAGGAACCCACGTTTACCGGATTTTTGTGCATTTTTCACGGTTTTTGGTTCTTTGATTTTGACCAATTTTAATAGATATTTAGGCTTCGTGCTCTGTTGTTTGGCCCAAAACCCCCATGTTACCAGATTTTCGTCCGTTTTCCTCGGTTTTTTGGCAAAGGAACCCACGTTTACCAACTTTTTGTGTATTTTCTACGGTTTTTGGTTCTTTGAGCTCAATTTTAAAAGATTTTTTGGCATCGTGCTCTGTTTTTTGATCCAAAAAACCCCCATGTTAGCAAATTTTCGTCCGTTTTCCTCGTTTTTGTCTAGAAACCCCGTTTTACCAGATTTTTGTGCTTTTTCTAAGGTTTTTTGTTTTTTGAGCCCAATTTAAAAAAAAAAAGTTTTAGGCATTGTGCTCTGTTTTTGGTCCAAAAAACTCCCATGTTACCAGATTTTCATCCGTTTTCCTCGGGTTTTTTCAAGAATCCCTCGGTTTTACCAGCTTTTTGTGTATTTTCTACTGTTTTTGGTTCTTTGAGCCCAATTTTTAAAGATTTTTTAGTATCCTGCTTTGTTTTTCGGTCCAAAAAACCTCCATGTTGCCAGATTATTGCCCGTTTTCCTCGGATTTTGTCCAGAAACCCCCGGTTTTACCAAATTATTGTACATTTTTCTCAGTTTTTGGTTCCTTTGAGCCCAATTTTAGAACATTTTTAGGCATCATGTTCTGTTTTTTGGTCCAAAACCCCCATGTTTACAGATTTTCGTCCCTTTTACTTGGTTTGTGGCTATGAAAGCCACACTTAACCAGATTTTCGTGTGGTTTCCCGGTTTTTAGCAAAAAAACAAAACAAAGCAAAAACCGTTTTACCAGATTTCTTTGCGTTTTCTCAGTTTTTGACCACAAAACCTGAATTTGCAAAGATTTTCAGGCGTTTTGCTTGGTTTTTCGACCAAGTTGCCCCTGTTTTAGCAAATTTTCATGCAATTTCCTCAATTTTTGGCTTAGAAATCCTCTATTCAAATAGATTTTTTAGGCTGCCTGCTCAGTTTATTGATCAATGACTCCCCCATTTTACCAGATTTTGTGCACTTTTCATAGTTTCTGGTTCTTTGAGCCCAATTTCAAAAGGTTTTTAGGCATCGTGCTCTGTTTTTTGGTCCAAAAAACCCCATGTTACCAGATTTTCGTCCGTTTTCCTCTGTTTTTTTTGGCAAAGGAACCCACGTTCACCAAATTTTCTTCTGTTTTCCTCAGATTTTATCCAGAAAACCCCGGTTTTACCATAGTTTTGTGCGTTTTTCTCAGTTTTGGCCACAAAACCCCAATTTTTAAAGATTTTCAGGTGTTTTGCTTGCTTTTTCGACGAAGATACCCCAGTTTTAGCGAATTTTCATGCCATTTTCTCAGTTTTTGGCTAAGAAATCCCTATTCAAATATATTTTCATGCATTCTGCTCGGTTTTTTGATCAAAAGACCCCCCATTTTACCAGATTTTCATGTGTTCTCCTTGGTTTTTGTCCTAAAAACCCCAACTTTACCCCATTTTTGTGCGTTTTTCTTGGTTTTGATCAAGAAACTCCATTTTTAAAGGCGTTCTGAATAGTATTTCGGCCAAGAAACCCCGTTTACCAGATAAACCTTTTTTTTTCTGTATGATTAATTTTTTTTTTGTTACATTAGATACACAACAAAACATTTAAACGAAGAAGCGACTCCGAAGCAGATCAAGAACCTTCTCGCAGCATGACTTCCTTCTTCCTTCGCTTCAATCCCCATCGCCGTCTATTTATAAACAAAAAAACGAAAGAACCAAAATGTTACCCCTTCCCTACCCCTCTATAATCTAGTCTGCACCAAAGCTTTCAGGTTATTTTAAGGGAAGCATGACAATAATTTTGAAAATTCAAAAAAAAAAAAAAAGTTTACTCGTCAAAATTGAGCTTTTTATATTTTGTTTCAAATTCAACATTTTTAAAAACTGTCACTTTTTTAAAAACATATCATCGGAACTGCCAAAAATACTCATGTTCTAGTCACAGAACCTCCTTAGTCATTTTATAATAAATTATTTTAGTTAATAAAAGACAAAACTTCCCTTCTTCCCCCATTCATAAGCTCAAAATTAAGGTTGTTTCACCTGTTGTTCACCCTTTTTGCCATGACATTGCATTTAAAAAAAATATTGCTTTAAATTGTGCCATAATGTTTAAAATTATATTGGACTATGTATTAAATTTTTATATTATTTAGAGAATTGGCAATATTGAAATGTTCTTTAATTTTACAATTTATATTACCAAAACTATGTTGATTTTATATAATTTTTTGGAATAAAAAAATTGTTATATTTCTGAAATATTATTAGCGTTAAGTTTGAAAATGGGTGCTCATTTATCATGCATTTGGAAAATATAATTTTATTTGAATATTAAAACTGTTTTCTTTTAATATGGTTTCCATGGCGACAAGTAAATAAAAGTTTAAAAAATGCCTATAATTGTGACGGATTTTACTTGGAGGCAAAGCGAAGAATTTGTGATTGTTCGGGTACCTTTGCATAATGTTTCAACGTCAAAAGTCGACCTTTTCGCTTCTAATACATACATTAAGGTATTCCAGCAGTTTGAAACGTTTGAAACTCCTGGAGCATGCGCAGAAGGATTAGTACGTCAGATTTGACGTCAGAAGACAGCGGAACGACGTCTGATCCTTCTGCGCATGCTCCATTCCGAAATGGAGGAAAATGCGCCTGAAATGGCCGCCAATTCTTAAAACAATAGCTTTTTCCGCAGAAACTGAAACCGCTGTCTTCTGACGTCTAATCCTTCTGCGCATGCTCCAGGAGTTTCAAACTGCTGTGTCAAACGTTTCGCTTCCAATACATACATTAAGATATTCCAAGCAGTTTGAAACGTTTGAAACTCCTGGAGCATGCGCAGAAGGATTTGGACGTCAAATTAGTTGTCGTCGGCCACCAATTCTTAAAACAATAGCTTTGTTCCGCAGAAACTGGTTTGAAACTCCTGGAGCATGCGCAGAAGGATTGCGACTTCAAATTAGTCGTCATTCCGTTGTCTTCTGACGTCAAATCTGATGTACAAATCCTTCTGCACAAGCTCCAGGAGTTTCAGTTTCTGCGGAAAAAGCTATTGTTTTAAGAATTGGCGATTTTTCAGGCGCATTTTCCTCCATTCTTTTTCGAAGCATGTCTTTTCGACGATATAGACGACGATCGTAGTAAATGCCAGTTGATGAAAGAAGAAGCAGTTTTTGAATTGGTGAAAGTCGACAAAAAAGAATGGCCTTCATTGATGAAGGATGTTTCTAAGAAAGAAGCCTTACGGATCAAGCAGGATGCCATTGACAGAGCCCATCAAAAAGCTGAAGAAGCAAATAAGAAGAAATCAGGTATTCAAAATATGATACAATTGTTCAAATCATTTTTTTAGCGATGAAAAACGAGCGAAGAAGAGACTGCGTAAAAAAGCAAATGGATTTAAGTTCTAAGCTAAGAGAAGAAATTGAAAAAGTTAAAAAAGATCAAAAAGAAGCTGCGCAGAATAACGTCATAGAATGGAAAGAAAAAGAAACAGAAGATGACAAAATCCTTTTACCTCTTTGGAAAAAAATGAGTAAAGAACTTCATTTAGGTAAAAAAATAAATTATTTATCATTTTTTCAACTTATTTAGCCAACAGAGAAGGTAAAGATGAAGCCAAAAGTGGTAATCAAAGAAGAAAAATCGCTGAAAGTACCGCCGCCTCGTAGCTTCGGAAAAATCAAAGCGGATTTTACGTTTAGAGCTTTTCCTACGCCATGTCGCGAGTCAAAACTTGATGAAGAAGATGAGGTATATCAATATACAGAGTATTTCTTATTTTGTTTTAGTGGTTGAAGAAACAAGCGGCAGCACGAAGAGCGACTGGATTCATGGCTGAAGATTTGAGGCCTGAAGAAAATGATCCGATGTGGTTGTTAGAGAAAGGACTTAATTTTCACAACGTCGGAAACTATTTGGGTGCCATCAGCGCATTTTCGCATGCTATCAAAACTTGGGATAAAATCCCCGATCTTTATGTGGCGAGGTCGCATTCGCATTTGGCCATTGGGAATTTCCGTCGCGTTCTTTTCGATACATCGAGGGCGTTAGAACTTTGTGTGCCGCACGTCGCAGATAATGCTGATATGAGATTCTACAGCCATTTTAACCGCGGTAAAGCCCTTATGGAAATCGGAAAACCCAAATCAGCCATGTATGATTTAGTGGAAGCGTATGAACTGAAACCGTATTTTGCACAGCTTGAAAACCTTATGGATAAAGCGGAAAATATGGAAGAAAAACATGAAGAACTACCTACTTCTAGCTATTTTGACCCATCTGTCCTTGCCCAATAAACACATGATTTTTGACACAAAATGCCTTGAATGAAATGAATAAAAGTAAAGAGTTGTTAACTTCTATAGCCTGGGGGATGGCTGTCGGCGGTTCGCTTTTTGTCGCTTCGCACGTCCTGCGACATCGCCCTCAGGATTCAAAAACGCCGAAAAATGGAAAAAGACGTTTAGCAATTAAATCGATACCACTTCTTGATATAGCAGAACCGAAGGCAGAATTCATCAACGGATACTACAGAGTCAAACAATATCATACAAAATAAAAATTATTTAAAGCAATCTTTTCTTCCTAACCCTTTTTCGTTGGTCTCGAGGAATTTTGGGTTTTTAACCACATTTTTAAACATTTTCTTCTAATTTTGGCTTAGGAACCCAAATTTTGGTTTTAGCAGTAACTCCCTTTTTGCCCCACTGAAAACCATCATTCGAGGGTATGGCAGTAACTCCCTTTTAAGAGAAAGTTTGCGATAATGCGAGTGTAATGCGTTGCGATAGCCACCTCCAAAACCATCACTGGAGGGTATAGCAGTAACTCCCTTTTTGCCCCCAAAAACCATCTTTCGAGGGTATGACAGTAACTCCCTTTTTATCTCCAAAAACCATCATTCAAGGGTATAGCAGTAACTCCCTTTTTGCCCCCAAAAACCATCATTCAAGGGAATAGCAGTAACTTCCTTTTTGTCTCCAAAAACCATCATTCAAGGGTATAGCAGTGACTCCCTTTTTATCTCCAAAAATTATCACTCAAGAGTATAGCATTAATTCCCTTCTGACCTCCAAAAACCATCATTGGAGAGTATAGCAGTAACTCCCTTTTTATCTCCAAAAACCATCATTGGAGAGTATAGCAGTAACTCCCTTTTTATCTCCAAAACCATCATTCAAGAGAATAGCAGTAACTCCCTTTTTGCCCCCAAAAACCATCATTGGAGGGTATAGCAGTAACTCCCTTTTTTAGAGAAAGTTTGCTAAAATGAGAGTGTAATGCGTTGCGATAGCCACCTTCAAAACCATCATTGGAGGGTATAGCAGTAACTCCCTTTTTGCCCCCAAAAACCATCATTCAAGGGTATAGCAGTAACTCCCTTTTTATCTCCAAAAGCCATCATTCAAGAGTATAGCAGTAACTCCCTTTTTGTCCCCAAAAACTATCATTGGAGGGTATAGCAGTAACTCCCTTTTTGCCCCCAAAAACCATCATTGGAGGGAATAGCAGTAACTCCCTTTTTGTCTCCAAAAACCATCATTCAAGGGTATAGCAGTGACTCTCTTTTTGCCCCCAAAAACCATCATTCGAGGGAATAGCAGTAACTCCCTTTTTGTCTCCAAAAACCATCATTCAAGGGTATAGCAGTGAATCCCTTTTTATCTCCAAAAATTATCACTCAAGAGTATAGCATTAATTCCCGCTGACCTCCAAAAATCATCATTGGAGAGTATAGCAGTAACTCCCTTTTTATCTCCAAAAACCATCATTCAAGAGTATAGCAGTAACTCTCTTTTTGCCCCCAAAAACCATCATTGGAGGGTATAGCAGTAACTCCCTTTTTAAGAGAAAGTTTGCTAAAATGAGAGTGTAATGCGTTGCGATAGCCACCTTCAAAACCATCATTGGAGGGTATAGCAGTAACTCCCTTTTTGCCCCCAAAAACCATCATTCAAGGGTATAGCAGTAACTCCCTTTTTGCCCCCAAAAACCATCATTCGAGGGTATAGCAGTAACTCCCTTTTTACCTCCAAAAACCATCATTGGAGGGTATAGCAGTAACTCCCTTTTACCTCCAAAAACCATCATTGGTGGGTATAGCAGTTTTTACAAAATACGAAAGGTACTTTTGTTTTTTTGTTTTAATATGAGCGCTACATGGATTCCGTGGCTTTTTATAACCCTGCAGAAACCTCGCTTGAGACTTTCGCGCTTCTTTCAAATTGTTGTGCAATGTTCTTTGTGGCAGATAGAAGCCCGAAGTGAATTACATTTATCGTTGTATATAGTTGTTCACCGAGTTTTTATTAATATAATATTGCTTCGGTATATTGTAAATTTCGTGAGGAAATGGACGCGGCTAGGAAAAACGATGGTGATGAGTTTAATATCGACCTTCTTCTTGCCGGTGACGAGTAGTCAGAATTTGAAAATAGGTACCTAAATATTTTTTAATTAGTCTGAAATTATGAATTTGTTTTTCATATTTTGAGTTTATTATTTTGTTTGTCTGAATTTGTTATTACCTAAATAAATTTTTGTAATTTTATTTCGTTTCAAATCATCCCCTCAAAAACAAAGTTTTAATCTCAAAAGGTACTTTATCCAAGTGTGTTAATTTCAAAAGGTACTAAGGGCCAGGTTGGATTTCAAAAAGTACTATATCCTGAATTGACATTTCAAAATATTTCCCCTTATTTTATCTCCACATTATAACAAAACTATTTTACTCCAAATTTGTTTTCAAAAAATTAAAAAAATTAACAAAAAAGCATTTTTATTGGTGGACTGTCCAGCAATCAACGGCCGCGGCGGTTTTCCTCAATTACTGGGAATCTCCAAAAATGGATTTAGCACCTTTTGGAAATAAACCCCTCAATTTTGGGCTTAGGAACCCAAAATTTGGTTTTAGCAGTAACTCCCTTTTTGCCCCCCCAAAACCATCATTCGAGGGTATCGCAGTAACTCCCTTTTTAAAAGAAAGTTTGCGATAATGCGTTGCGATAGCCACCTCCAAAACCATCATTGGAGGGTATAGCAGTGACTCCCTTTTTGCCCCCAAAAACCATCTTTCGAGGGTATGACTGTAACTCCCTTTTTATCTCCAAAAACCATCATTCAAGGGTATAGCAGTAACTCCCTTTTTGCCCCAAAAAACCAACATTCGAGGGTATGGCAGCAACTCCCTTTTTATCTCCAAAAACCATCATTCATGGGTATGGCAGTAACTCCCTTTTTGCCCCCAAAAACCATCATTCAAGGGTATGGCAGTAACTCCCTTTTTGCCCCCAAAAACCATCATTCAAGAGTATAGCCGTAACTCCCTTTTTGCCCCCAAAAACCATCATTCAAGGGTATAGCAGTAACTCCATTTTTGCCCCCAAAACTATCATTCGAGGGTATAGCAGTAACTCCATTTTTGCCCCCAAAACTATCATTCGAGGGTATAGCAGTAATTCCCTTTTTGCCCCCAAAAACCATCATTCGAGGGTATGGCAGCAACTCCCTTTTTATCTCCAAAACCATCATTCAAGGGTATAGCAGTAACTCCCTTTTTGCCCCCAAAAACCATCATTTGAGGGTATGGCAGCAACTCCCTTTTTATCTCCAAAAACCATCATTCAAGGGTATAGCAGTAACTCCCTTTTTGCCCCCAAAAACCATCATTCGAGGGTATAGCAGTAACCCCATTTTTATCTCCAAAAACCATCATTCAAGAGTATAGCAGTAACTCCCTTTTTGCCCCCAAAAACCATCATTCAAGGGTATGGCTGCAACTCCCTTTTTATCTCCAAAAACCATCATTCAAGGGTATAGCAGTAACTCCCTTTTTAAGAGAAATTTTGCTAAAATGAGAGTGTAATGCATTGCGATAGCCACCTCCAAAAACCATCATTGGAGGGGAGTAACCAATAGGAAGAAGGCCTCTTCCTCATTGGTTAAATCTATCTATTTCATCATCACAATTTTAACCTAAATCATATGCAAAATTCACCAGTATCAAGAAAAATATTTTTATTTTATAGTTTATTTTAATAATCGTCATCTATAGTTTACTAGCATGTCGACCAAAAACTCGACCTAGAATGAGTTTTAGCAGAAAACCTGCACATAAAAAAATGTCAGAATTAAAAGGTAATTTGTTGCTTTGTTGTGTTGTTGTTTGTTTAAATAATTTTTTTTTTTTTTAGAAATTGTGCAAGATCAAAAAATGAGTAGTTTGTATAAACATTTGAGTGAAATCGCAATACATGAAAGGCTCCAAAGAGCTGAAAATTCAAAAGGTAGTAAATGAGATAAATGTGGAAGATTATTTTTTTTTTAGCGATGAAAAGTGTTTATCAAAAGAAAAATGTGAAAGAAGATTCAATGGATGTCCCTTCTTGTAGCCGTGGGTGTTTTTTGATTTCTTAAAAGAAAATGAAAGAAAAGTTTGTATTTTAGATATAGAAAAGAGTTGGTCATCTGGTGATACGAAGAAAAAGCAGCTTCGTTTCTGCGATCAAGTCGACGTCGTCTATTTCAACCGAAATAAGAATAACTTTACGAAAAAATGTCGAGAGCCTCTAGCAGACGAGAATGACCAGCAGGCTCGATCTTATCGGAAACGATTTAATTTCGATCAAGTTATAAAAACAAAATTTATTTTCATTTAATTTGTTTTCGTAGGATATTTTAACGATGTGTGAGAGGTTCAAGTCGCCAGCGATGAGGCGTCTTTGTCGCTTCGGCCTCCTTAACTTTCATGATGCCGAGTTGATCGCACTTGAAACGAATTTATGGGAGAAAAGCAATCCGTTGTTAAACTGAAAAGTCCCCTCAATAATATGTTTAAAAAATACAAAATTTTCCATAAAAAAAAAGTGTGTTGGATATCTGGAAATTTGGCAAAAATAAGGACTTCTCTGGTAGCGAGGGCGAGGGTGCTGCTATCTATTGAAAGAGAAAGACACGATTGCTTATGTCTGATCCAACTTAAGGAATTTTGAAAACGAAAGAAGACTTTTAGGCGGAAAATATCATTTTTAACTGATTTTTACGTACAATTTTATGGGAAATATTTTTTTGAAAAAATTTAACAGCCATATTGAACCTTGTTAACATCCTTAAAGAAGTTATTGTGATACCCTCGATGTCGGGTTTTTGGGAAAGGGTCTTTCAGACCCCGGAGGGTCAAATCGAATCTTTACCGATCACAACTTTGTCTGTGGTGCCGGCCGGCCGTAGCATTTTTTCTGGAACACTTTACGGCCACAGTTTTCATCCGATTTTCACCAAATCACACAAATTTCTTTAGCCGGTGAAGAAGAATGTAACGAGGGCGATTTTTGAATTTTGAAAAAAATGGCGGAGATATGTCTGTTTGAAATTTTAAAAAATTCGCTGCGGCCGAACCGTTGGTCCGATTTTCACCAAATTTTCACCAATTACTCCTTATATTTTCTAAGAATTTTTGGCGTAAAAAAATTGCCACTTTTTAGTTATTAATTTTTTTTTAGAAGGGAGAAATTTCATACTTCTACCCATTACGAGAGGCACATCCCTAGGCCAAAGAGCCCATTATTTCTACCTTGACACTTAAAAAATTTTTCAAAAAAAAGAACTTAAAAATTAAAAAAAAAAAAAAAAAGAAAAGAAAAAAGAAAAACCCGGAAAATTTTTCAAAAAAAAAAAAATTTTTTTTCGAAAAAACAAACTTGGAAAATTCTCCTTTATACTTTCGTTCCCTTATACTTCCCCCTCCGATATACTTCACCCTCTGTTATACTACCCCTCACTTAAACTTCCCCCTCCCATATACTTCCCACTCCGTTATACTTCCCCCTCCTTTATACTTACCCTCCCTTCGAAACGTATAATACTTTCGTTCCCTTATACTTCCCCCTCTGTTATACTTCCCCTGACTTATACTTCCCCCGTCTGTTATAATTCCCCTCTGTAATACTTCCCCCTCTTTTATACTTACCCTCCCTTCGTTATACTTTCGTTCCCTTATACTTCCCCCCACCGTTATACTTCCCTGACTTACACTTCCCCCTCTGTTATACTTCCCCCTCCTTTTACGTCCCCTCCGTTATACTTCCCCCTCCTAAATTGGTTGCTTCTCTTTAAGGAAGTTTGCGTTGGAAACTCTTCAAACAAGCACTTTTCTTTTCTGGCAGATTAGCTTCTAGGCCAAATGACCGCAAAAAACACCCACACTTCCTGGGGAATTTCTTTTGTAGCTGAAGAAAGACGAAAATCGGGGTGAGTGTGCTGCTATCTATTGAATAAGAAAGACACTATCGCTTATGTGTGATCCACCTTAAGGAACTTGAAAAATCTTTTAGGCGTAAAATATCAGTTTTTAACTGATTTTCACGTACAATTTTAAGAAAAAAAATATTTAAAAAAAATTTAACAGCCATTTTAAACATTATTTTCTTTTCTGGGGGATTAACTTCTGGGTCAAATGACCCCAGAAAACTGGGGGATTGTTTTTCTTGATAATATGTGATAATAAGGAGAAATTTTGGATTTTCACGCCCGTTTCGTGCGGCCTCTTTGGGCGAAGACTCTCATTTTTCTTTCCTCCCTCTTCTTTGAGAAATCTTTTTTGCCGTAAAAGTTTGCAATTTTTTAGCGCTCTTTAAGACGAAGAAATTCAAATTTACAATTTAAAAAAAAGTGTCGATATAACGAGAGGGATGAGATAAAAAAAAGAAGATCGAGTGGATAAGAAGAGGAGAAAAAAAATTGTCATCTCCCGCTAGCGGCAGCACCTCGAGCCGGCGTTCAGAGCGGGAGGAGAGTCTGGCCCTGCCGCCCTTTTAGATCCAGTCTGTTTCCCGGCACAGGACGACGGAGAGGCCACCGTCAACCTCCTCTCTACAGACAAATGAAAAACACGCGTGCTACCTAAAATGTCGAGGCTGTAAGTACCAACTATTTTTTCATTCACTAAAAAATTTTTTTTAAATAAAATTTTTGATTTAAAAATTTTTGAGAAGGTTTTGCAATTTAAAATTCAGTCCATCATGTCAATTTGGGGCTTAAACTAATTATTAATTCCGTGCAAAAGTAGCTTTAATTAAATAATTTTATGTTTGTAAAATTTAATTTATTAAAATGCGTTCAGTTCACCCTAAGACTCTTTTCTTCCCCATGCAGGTCAATCACAGCCTTTGTTTGGTTTCGATAATTTTATCGCGTAAGCACTATTAAATAACGTATCGAATTTCGGGGGAAAAAAAAAGGTTAAAAACTAGTTTAAAATGAAGAATAATGTCAATTTTTTAAAAAGATGATACGAGTGAGGGATGTCCCAGGTGAGGGCATTTCGCCATATTGCCATGGCGCACAGAAAAAAAGATATTGTGGTGATAAAAAATCTACGGATTGTGAGTTCTAAAACGTACTAGTTTGAAGAGCTTCCAACGAAAACTTTCTTAAAGAAGAGACAAAAAATATGAGGGGGAAGTATAACGGAGGGGAAGTATTACTTTCTAAGTATCAAGGTAGAAATAATGGGCTTTTCGCCCAAGTACCTCTCGCTAGGGTACCTATGAAATTTCTCCCTACTAAAAAAAAAATTTTTTTTTACGCCAAAAATTCGTCAAAAATATAAGAAGTCTTTGTTGAAAATTTGGTGAAAATCGGACCAATGCAACGGTTCGGCCGCAGTGAATTTTTTAAAATTTTAAACAGATGTATCTCTGCCATTTTTTCAAGCTGTTGAAAACGGTCCAATACACGGTAAAAAGATGTTAAAACGCCCGTTAACCTGCTTAAACGGGTGTTTCTACACCAGGAAATCGAGAAAGTCACCAAACGCCCCTATCTAAATGGCGTTAAACGCCCGAACACCTGGTTTAACGTGTGTTTCTACACCAGAAAATCGATGAAAACGACCCAAAAATCGCTAAAAGAGATGTTAAAAGCGCGAACACTCTATAAAACAGGTGTTCTCACCAGATAATCGACACAAACGGCAAAATGGGTGTATCAACACCCGGAAATCGAAAAAATCACCAAAAGCACCCAATAAAAATGATGCTAAACACCCATTCACCTGGTTAAACGTGTGTTTCTACACCAGAAAATCGATGAAAACGACCCAAAAACCGGTAAAGAGATGTTAAACCCCGAACACTTGATAAAACGGGTTTTTCTTCACCAGATAATCGACACAAACGGCAAAATGGGTGTTTCTACACCAGGAAATCGAAAAAATCACCAAAAGCACCCAATAAAAATGGTGTTAAACACTCTTTCACAGGGATAAACGTGTGTTTCTAAACCAGAAAATCGATGAAAACGACCCAAAAACCGGTAAAAGAGACGTTAAAGCCCCGAACACTAGATAAAACGGGTGTTTCTTCACCAGATAATCGACTAAAACGGATAAATGGGTGTTTCTACACCAGGAAATCGAAAAAATCACCAAAAGCACCCAATAAAATGGTGTTAAACACCCTTTCACGTGGTTAAACGTGTGTTTCTACACCGAAAAATCGATGAAAACGAACCAAAGATCGGCAAAAGAGATGTTAAACGCCCTAATATTTAAAACGGGCGTTTCTTCACCAGATAATCGACAAAAACGACCCGAAACCCGGTATAAAACATGTTTAACGCCCGTTCACCTGATTAAACGGGTGTTTTTCATCAGAAAATCAAGGTAACCAGAGTGAATTCAATACTTCTCTTAGAAAAAACAAAGAATCTTCTAATATTGAACCCTGGCCCTCAGGGGCTTGATATATTAAAAAAAACCACTAATAATAAACCTACGATGGGCTCAGTCAGAACAGGGGTCATTGTGTCAAAAAGTGCAAAATTGCACTATTTAAAGGATAATTGCATCATTCTCTTCATTAGGGTAATTGAACGTGTTTTTAAAATAGAAATTAGTCTAACTAGAAAAAAAAATTCTGGCTCACTTGACATTTTTTATATTTATTTATATCCACAATTTTCCAAGATTTCCTTCTATCAAGTGTGAGAAAAAAAATATTCTCGATCAAAGGTGCATTTCAAAAAGGTCTCTTTGAAAGTAAAATAAAGGGTTGAGACCTTTTCATCTTTTCCTAGGCCTACGAAGGAGTTGGGGAAAAACTTTTCCATCCCCCGCGTTTTTCAAATATTAGAAAAAGAACCTGTGAATTAATAAGTGTTCGGGGGGTTTTCACATCTTTTATGGAAAAGTTTACCTTAGGGTAGGAGAAAAATTTTTGAATCATTTTTTTTCTCTGGTGACTAAATCGATTAATGAAAATTAGTTTTCGCCCTAGACGTGAACGAAACTCGTTTTAGTCGATTGCCTTTCGATCTATTCAATCTTTTTAGAAGAATAACCTTTCTGGCGTATAATTTGGTTTTTTTTTCAATTTTTTTAATTAATCCTCACTTCCAATGTATTCATGGTCAGGTTTTTCTAAAAAAAAAGGTTGTTTTTATAAAATTGCAAGAAGGGCTATTGTTTGCTTTCGGATATTTCGGTAAAGCAGAATTTTTACGCGAAGGGTTTAGTTTTTTTGTGCTATCGATGGGGCTGTTTGCGGATCGTTTGTGTACACGAATTTCCGGCGGAGCCACCTCTTCTAATTCAAACTCGGCAAACAATCGAAAAACCCGATAGATTCGTGTGGTCTAAAATACGTAGATGAATCGTGTTGTTTGTTTAAGCACTATCGGTGACGTCGAGAGGTCCCTGAAGTTTCGAGAACGCATTTCACCCTAAAGCAGTTGAACATAAAAAATATGTCGTTTTGGCATAATGCAATTGAACATAAAGCTCACAAGAGTTCAAAAATTTTGAGCATAATTTCAACATAAAGCGTTTCGCCATAAACAACTTTTTCAATAAATGCAAGTCGACATAAAAAAAGTGCAAGTCACCATAACGCTTCTTACCATAAAAGACTCTCTTTAAACTTGTTGTTTCGCCATAAAACTGTTTCCGTCGTTTTGGTATAATACATCTCACCATAAACTAGGGACAGCCAAAGAGCAAGCCTATTAAAGTTTTTTTTTTTTTTTTTTTTTTTTTTTTTTTTTTTTTAATTTATTTTACGAGGGTTTTCAACTACTCAGGTTATATCACCCTCGCGTCAGTGGTGTTTTCCGTCGGAAAAGTTCATTTAGGTACATTGGGTTCAATTTGGGGACCGCCCGCTTTGAACCCTGGACCCCATTGATGAACGCCGTATCGCAATGTTTGGGATTAACGCCTTAACACGCGCGGCCACCGCGACGCCCCCTATTAAAGTTTAAAACGCGATAATGGCGAAACGACAAAAACCATAAAACTTGACAGTTTGCCATAATGCAATTCAACATAAAGCATCTCACCATAAACTTGAAAAGAGCCAATGGGATCAGCTCGTTTTCTGACACAAGGGGGTTAATTGTTTTCTCTCGCGAGGATGTGCGAATTGCATTATCGTGAGTAAAGTTTTAAGGTTTTTGTCGTTTCGCCACGACAAGTAAGTTAGATCTTCGGCTGTCCCTAGTTTATGGTGAGATGTATTATGACTAAACGACAGAAACAGTTTTATGTCTAAACGACAAGTTCTATAAAATGAAAGTTTCCTTTATGTTCATCTGCGTTTGTTGAAACGACAAATTTTATGATAAAACGGGAAGTGTTAAATCTCTTCTTTACGGTGATGCATTATGTTCAAATGCATTATGGTGAACGTTTTCGACTTCTTTATGATGAGGTGCAGATTTTTTATGGAGTTTTCAGCCGAAAGAAAGGGAAAAACTCCGGTAAAAGGGGTTTTCTCGGTCAATATATGTAGACAAAGGTAAAATAATGACCCTGCGGTAGCAGGGACTAAAAGGTAGATTTCTTTTCATGATTAAAATTAAAATGTATAAACACAAAATATAATTATGTTATAAAAATGATGATATAAGAAAAATTGCGCCACTGAGCCCTAGAAAAACATCTGATAATTTTATTAATAAAATATTTAATAATTTCCCGGTATAAATTCAAATTTTTTTAAAAGTTTAGCTAGTTCAATATTTTGCGCCTGGCTCGTCCAAACCTGCTTTAATTAATTTTTTACACGCCCTCGCAGAGGTCTTAAAGTTTTTTTTTTGCAAAAGGACTAGGATTTCAATAGAAAATGCCAATTTTGTCTTTTAAGCCCTAAGTAAAGTAGGTGAATCGCTGGTCCGATTTCAGCCATTAACGAACTCGTCCGAGCTATTGAGATAAAAACTCTAAATACCGGATATCGTCACCCTCACATTAAAATTGCTCCAGTTATCGTGCTAATATATACATACATATATATATAAACTTGGTACATTACAATAGGTAGATTTTTGAAGAAAAGAAATCTACCTAAAATTTGTTAAAAAGGAGTTTTTTTTTGGCCAAAAGAGCAAGGAGATCGCCTTAAATCACTGAAAAAAAGGGATATCCAGGAAAAATTCTGTTGATAAAAAAAACATTCCCCTTTACATTATTTTTAGGCGTTATTCATGATGTTTTGGCCAAGAATTGCTTTTTTGGGGCGTTTTTCTCTCAAAGGGCATTAGAGGGCATTCCCTCAAATTTTAGGAAAGCTCCCATAAATGATTTTAAGCGGATTATAATTTAAAAACCGTCGAAAACTCGGTAAAAAGTGTATTTTTTGGTTAAAACGCTAAAAATCTGTTTTAAAGGAGTTTTTGGCCAAAAAAAAAGAGGAAAACTTCGGAAAAAGGGGGTTTTCTCAGTCAATATATGTACAAAAAGGTCAAAAACCTATAAAAAGTGAGTTTTTTTTTGCCAAAAAAGCATGGAAATCGTGGTTTTGGCCAAAAATTGCTTTTTTTTGCGCATTTTTCTCAGTCCTAATGCCAAAGAATGCCAATTTTTATACGAATTTGACCGTTTTTCTGAATCGTTTGGCCAATAGCCTCACGTTTCACAGGATTTTCGGGTGTTTTCCTCGGTGTTTTGCCCTCCGTGTTTGCGCTTTTCGGCAGAGAAAACCCGTTTTACTGGATTTTTTTGTGGAAACACATTTTTTTGGCGTTTTCCAAGGTGATCAAATTTTTTTCCATTGCATTTTTTTGGACCAAAAACATCCTTTTTTTCTTTTTCTTAAGATCCCTGAGGGCCTCAACATTTTTTTTTCATTTTGCTGCCAATTTACTCAGTGGTGGTTACCTTTTTCGCTTTTATTAGCTAACTTTATTGCAATTTTCTAATAAAAACGTTATGTAGATATCGAATTTTCAAGTGCCAATCAAAAAGACCCTTTTGCATATTCACTAACAATAAACTATTAACTGATATGGCTTTTCCTGTGTTGATATGAACCATTGATTTAAAAATAAGCCGTCATGAATAGGAAACGAAATCAATTTTATTGAACTTGACCCCGTGGTTTATCTGAAGAGGTGATAACTATTTTCTATACAGAAAATGACATCTGCTCTAAAGGGAATGTCACTTTGGAAATGCCACAATTTCGGACATGAGGGTGTCTTTTGTGTGCTTTTTGGGGTGCCCACAGAAGCATCTGTACCTATCTTATCAACGTCAAGGTTTTTTTTCTTCCCCCCAGGATGCAGACTGGAATAAATTTTATGCTTTTTTATGCTCCGGAATGGCCTTTAAGATATTCAACGCGCGGAAAATGTCTCGGACGGGAAAAGACATGTTTTCGAAAGGGGAGAGAAGAAAAAAAGCAGATCATCTTCCTACCATCTTTAAAACATTGGTATTCACGGCAGTAAGATCTCCGGTTAGGAAGATTGGAAGCACCCTCGTTTTCCATAGGCCTTTATTCCCAACCGCTTCCCCCATTGCAAAACCACAGTTTAGGCACATTTAAGTTCTAAAAGCTTGAATATTTGAGTTTATGCCCTCATTACGATCGCATATGTTATATAAAAAAAATTGTACGTTGAATTGATTGGTTTACCGTCGTTTTCCTCGATTTTTTGAGGAAGATAGATAATAGGTTTCATTGGGTTTTGGAGCCCGAAACCTTAGTTAAAAACACCACAAAATCGACGAAAATGCTCAAAAGCCCGGTAAAAACGATGTTAAACACCCGAACATCTGGTTTAACGGGTGTTTCTACACCAGAAAACCGACGAAAACGAGCCAAAAACCGGTAAAAGAGATGTCAATGGCCGATCACCTGATAAAACGGGTTATCCTAGACCAGAAAATCGAAGGAAATGACCAAAAAGCCGGTAATAAAGATGTTAAACGCCCGTTCACCTGATTAAAGGGGTGTTTTTACACCAGAAAATCGACGAAAACCGACCCAATAACCGGTAAAAGAGATGTTAGCGGTCGAGCACCTGATAAAACGGGTTATCCTAGACCAGAAAATCAAAGGAAATGACTAAAAACCCGGTAAAAAAGATGTGGGTGTCACTACCAGCTGTTTTTTACTAAGTAAAAATGTCAATCTTTCGGTGCAGTTTTCTTAGCTATCTCTCATCCTATCTTCTCGAATGTTTTTTTATAATAATTTTAAGGCGATTGTCTACAAAATGACGTAAGCTTTTCCCAAAAAACATTTCTGAAAATATTTGGGAGAGTTTTGAAAAAAAAAAAAAAAAATGACATTTTTTTAAAATTTTAAAAATTTTAAAAAAAAAAACTAATTAAGCTTTATCTAAACCCCTACGTCATTATCATTATTAGACGGTTCTGAATCTAATGCAATAAGTTGTGACCCGAAATCTTGATCACAGCCTGAGAAAAATGCACCGAAAGACCAAAAAACGTGATTTTACAGGAGGAGCAAAAAACCAAAAATTGGCGGTTTTATTTAGTAATCGATTTCTAATCATCCAATAACAGTTTATCTTTGTGAAAAATCGACTTTAACGATTGTAACAATGATTAGAAGGCACTGAACTTTTGTATATTATAATAACCAGTGTGCTCAGCGCCACTTTTGTTTCTGCTCGGTCATTCTCCCGACTCCCGCGTCTTTTTCAAGTTCGATACTTCTATATTTCTTTTCGATTTTCTCTCGAATTCTTTCGTTTTTTCCACAAAATGGGACGAATCGCGTTGAAAAAACGTTCGAAAGCTTCCATGAAGGCTCTCGTTATGAAGCGTCATGAGAAGATTTCGAATCCTTCCGACTCTCCGGAAAATCCTAGGTGCACCCCCCCCCCCCCCCCCCAGTTCCTTATATACATCTTTATAAACATGTCTGTAAATAGATAATACCATAAAAAATAATAGAAACTAAAAATTCCACTGTAAAAGAGTCATTATTCTATGTAACATCTATCATATGTGTCAAAAAATTCCACCTGTTATAATTTGGATTTTTCCACCTGATTTTTTTTTTTTCAAAAATTTTTTAAAAATACTTCTAGTTGGTTTACAATGAAAATAAAAACGTAGTTATGTCCGGAAAAGTTAAAATTTTAATTAAAAAAAAAAAAAAAAATTTTGCAAAAAAAATTTTTTTTAAATGCACTGACCCCCTTAACGCTCGTTCACCTGATTAAACAGGTGTTTCTACACCAGAAAATCGAGGAAAATGATCTGAAAACCGGTAAAAAAGGTGTTAAACACCCGAAAACCAGGTTTAACGGGTGTTTCTACACCATAAAATCGACGAAAACAACCCGAAAACCGGTAAAAGAGAAGTTAACGGCTGAGCACCTGATAAAACGGGTTATCCTAGACCAGAAAATCAAAGGAAATGACTAAAAACCCGGTAAAAAAGATGTTTAACGCTCGCTCACCTGATTAAACAGGTGTTTCTACACCAGAAAATCGAGGAAAATGACCAAAACCCTTGTATAAAAGGTGTAAAACACCCGAAAAGCAGGTTTAAAGGGTGTTGCTACACCAGAAATTCGACGAAAACGACCCAAAAACCGGTAAAAGAGATAGATGTTAGCGGTCGAGCACCTGATAAAATGGGTTATCCTAGACCAGAAGATCAAAGGAAATGACCAAATACCCGGTAAAAAAGATGTTTAACGCCCGTTCACCTGATTAAACAGGTGTTTCTACACCAGAAAATCGAGGAAAATAACCCAAACCCTTGTATAAAAGGTGTAAAACACCCGAAAACCATGTTTAAAGGGTGTTGCTACACCAGAAAATCGACGAAAACGACCTGAAAACCGGTAAAAGAGAAGTTAGCGGTCGAGCACCTGATAAAACGGGGTATCCTAGACCAGAAAATCAAAGGAAATGACCAAAAACCCGTTTAAAAAGATGTTTAACGCCCATTCACCTGAATAACCAGGTGTTTCGACACCAGGAAATCGAGAAAAATTACCAAAAGTCCCGGTAAAAAAGGTGATAAACACCCGAACATCTGGTTTAACAGGTGTTTCTACACCATTAAATCGACGAAAACGACCCAAATGCCTGTAAAAGAATACGAAGTTAATTATCTTTGCTTTTACGGCCAAAAAATCCCATTTTTATAGGATTTTTGGAAGTTTTTCTCGACTACTCGGAATCTTTTTAACTATCTAGTGCTGATTGAAAACGTGCCATTATGTTGATTTCATAAAATTCGCTTTTTCCACGAATAAAACCAGCGTTGTGTAATTTTCTCATAAATCTTTCCCCGCGAACAGACTTTCGAGACGTCCTTTTTCTGCTTCACCCCCGGGAAACTTTGCTAATCACGACACTCTTCCTCCTTTTTAACCCCCGCCTTTACTTTCTAATTAGAGGAGGAGACAACCGGAAAAATAATTAACCCAACTTTTTCACAACTTTCGATTATTACCTTATATTAGGATTTGATTCGATTTTAAAAAAAGTTTTCAAACATATTTTTTTTTTATACAAAGGACCAAAAGGGGAGTAAATAATATCCGGTCAGTAAATCTTTAACCGGGTATTAACTCTCCCCATGGCCATTTTTCATTTTGTGTTATTTATATTGGCAACACTGGAAAAAATGTTTAATAGGGTTTCTAGGATGATCAAGAGGGTATGCGGATGACAAGGCGCCCTTGTAAGACATAGAGGAGACAATAGGGGAGGATTAAATTGTTTAAATTAATTAAAGACGTTTTTGTCGAGTGTCGACATAATGCGGTTCGCCATAATGCATTTGACCATAAAATAGCAGAAATCGCGAGTTACCATTGCAAACCTGCAACTCAGCATAACGAAAATAGTCGAAAATGTTCACTAAACATATATCCCGCCATAAAGAAGAGAATTTTAACACTTGTCGTTTCGACATAAAATTTGTCGTTTCAACACAACGGAGATGAACATAAAGGAAACTTTCATTTTAAAGAAGTTGTCGTTTCGCCATAAAACTGTTTCTGTCGTTTGGGCATAATACATCTCAGCATTAACTAGGGACAGCCGAAGAGCAAGCCCATTTTCGCCGTTTAAAACGTGACAAAAACCTTAAAACTTGACAGTTCACCATAATGCAATTAGCAAGTTAAGGTATTAACCCTCTTGTGTCATAAAACGAGCTGATCCCATTGGCTGCCTGATTGCTTTTCCTAGTTTATGGTGAGATGCTTTATGTTGAACTGCATTCGACTTGTACTTTTTTTATGTCAACTTGCATTTATTGAAAAATTCGGGCTTTTGAGACGTAGCTCCCTGGCTGGTCAAATAGCCCCCGCTTGATACCTTGATTTTTTGGTGTAAAAACACCAGTGTAATCAGGTGTTCGGGCGTTAAACATCTTTTTTACCGGGTTTCGGGTCGTTTTTGTCGATTATCTGGAGAAGAAACACCCGTTTTATCAAGTGTTCAGGCGTTTAATATTTCTTTTACCGGTTTTCGGGCAGTTTTCATCGATTTTCAGGTGTAGAAACACACGTTTAACCAAGTGTTCAGGTGTTTAACACCATTTTTATAGGGGATTTTTGGTAATTTCCTGGTGTAAAACCCCTTTCGTCATAAAAGAAGATGATCCCATTGGCTGCCTGCTTGCTTTTCCTAGTTTATGGTGAGATGCATTATGTTGAATTGCATTATGGTGAACTGTAAAGTTTAAAGGTTTTTGTCGTATCGCCATAATCACGTTTTAAACGGCGAAAATAGGCTTGCTCTTTGGCTCTCCCCAGTTTATGGTGAGATGCATTATGACGACAGAAACAATTTTATGGCGAGCAATTTTAAAGAGAAGCGTTATTGTGACTTTCACTTTTTATGTCGACTTACATTTTATTGAGCGTTTATGGCGAACGCTTTATGTTGAAATTATGCCAACAAGTTCAATTGCGTTATGCCGAAACGCATTTCGGTGAACTACAGATTTTTTATGTTCAACTGCTTTAGGGTGAAATGCGTTATGTTGAACGGCGTTTTACCGTTTTTGTCGTGGATTTTAGGGTAGAAAATATTCAAGACTTTCTCTATCAAAGGTGGACCGCCTGGCGAAAGACAATTACCAACTTCTCACAGGTTCTCAGGGAGAGTTTTGCGGTCTCCGCGGTCCCCTCACAAGCGCTCGCTCTTATTAAGTGGCTTTATACTCGAACAAAGTTTTATAAAATTAGGTTCCGTACGTCAAACACATTCGAGAGTGTAAAAAACTTCTGACAGGGAATTACCCCGTTTTTTTGGACTGTTTCAATTTTCTTGTTATGACGGTATTTTACGAATGTTGGATCGTTAGACGGCGTGCCACATGTTCCCCCGGTAAAGAGAAAAGAGCCTTGACGGGATTAATCAACTTCAAACCTCCCTACACGTGTTTCTCCCTAGACATTCTCCCCTTTAATACGTGGAGAAAAAAAAGAAAAAAACCTTCGATGACGCGAAAGGTCAAAAATTCGTCTCATTCATATAAGACGTATAATTTTATCTACTCCACCCACCGGCGGGCGTAATCCTCAGTAAATAAAGCTTCCGTCATGTAATGAGACATTTGAATTAATCGAAAACGTGGGCCGTGGCTTATTTGCATAAAGATCTTTACCGCGGGTTCGATTTATGGTCGAAAGATGTCCGGAGGACCTTCCACATAAATTTCATCCAAGTACGGAACTGTCAACAAACTGCAAAACAGTAAAATGGGTACATTTTTTTATTGACTCTTTGGTAATAAGTAATAACTAATGGATAATTTGAGGCGCTCCGAATACGAAGGGCGAACTCGATATCGGACAAAATTTTTTTTTTTCATTTTCAGATTCTAGACCTTTTGAAGAATACACCCATGTAATTTTTATATTGAGTTTCCCCTTTTTTCCCCTTTAAAATACGTAAAAACCGATATGCGGCAAAGCTCCACTCTCAACCTTTTTTATTTAATTTTTTTTCTTCTTTTCGAGATTTGGTGATTTTTAAAAAACCCTTTTCTCTATAATTCTATTATGATTCTATGATGATTCTAAAATCTCGCCACCAAAATTCCAGAGAGTGACTTTTCTGTCGAGTTCGCCCTTAACAGAAAACTTTAAAATGCGAATATCTCGAAACTACGTTTTGTCGAGTTCGCCCTTCGTCTTCGGAGCGCCTCATATGTAATATAAACTTCGTGGGTCAGTGGTCAAAGTCTTTCATCGGGTTTTCAAGCTTCTCGAGCGCAGATGATTTTAAAACTTCTGCTTTTAACTACAGAAAAACTTTGATAAAAAGGGCGTTTTTTGACCGAAAGACCGTGGAAACCTCCTTTTTGGTTTCCAGTTTCCAGGAAAAAAGTTGGAATATTTGTGGGTGGATTTGCGGAGAGATAACAGGGTGGCACCCTGTGGAAAACGGTCCAAAACCCGATAAAAAAGGTGTTAAAACGCCAAATACCGGATGTTTATAAACCAGGAAATCAAGGAAAACAACTTAAAACTCGTTAAAAGATAATAAACTACCAAGCGCCTGATTAAAGGGGTTTTTCTAGACCAGAAAACACCCGTTCACCTCGTTAAACTGGTGTTTCTACACCAAAAAATCTATGAAAACGACCCGAAATCGGGTAAACAGATGTTAAACGCCCGAAAACCTGATTGAACGGGTGTTTCTACACTAAAAAATCTATGGAAACGACCCAAAATCCGGTAAACAGATGTTAAACGCCCGAAAACCTGGTTGAACGGGTGTTTCTACACCAAAAAATCTATGAAAACTACCCAAAATCCGGTAAACAGATATTAAACGCCCGAAAAAGTGTTAAACGGGTTATTCTAGACCAGAAAATAGAAGAAAATTAACCAAAAACTCGATATAAAAGATGTTTATCGCCCGTTCACCTGATTAAACGGGTGTTCATACACCAGAGAATCGAAGAAAAAGACCAAAATCAAAGTGAAAAAGATGGTTAACGGGCGTTTACATGGCTAAACGGGTGTTTCTACACGAGGAAATCTAGAAAAATGACCAAAAACCCATATAAAATGGTGTTAAACACCCGAACACCTGGATAAACGTGTGTTTAACACCAGAAAATCGACCCAAAAACCGGTAAAAGAGATGTCAGACGCCCGAAAACCTAATAAAACGGGTTATTCTAGACCTTAAAGAAAATAACGAAAAATCCGATAAAAAAGATGTTTAACTCCCGTTCAACTGATTAAACGGGTGATTGTACACCATAAAATCTAGAAAAATGACCAAAAGCCCCGATAGAAATGTTGTTTGACACCCTATCACCTGGTTAAACGTGTGTTTTTACTCAGAAAATCGATGAAAACGACCCGAAAACTGGTAAAACAGATGTTTAACGCCCGAACACTTTAAAAAACGGGTGTTTCTACACCAGATAATCGACTAAATGGGTGTTTCTACACCAGGAAATCGAAGAAATCATCATAAGCACCCAATAAAAATGGTATTAAACATCCGTTCACCTAGTTAATCGTGTGTTTCTACACCAGAAAATCGATGAAAATGACCCGAAAACCGGTTAAAGAGATGTTTAACGCCCAAAAACTTTATAAGAGGGGTGTTTTTACACCAGAAAATCAAGGTATCGAGAGGGGCTATGACTCAAAACGTCCCAAAGTCCGTCTTGAAAATGAATATTTTCAAGAAAATATGAATATTTGAAAAATGAATACATATTTTGTTTCTAGGTCCCAGAAGTTTAAAAAAAATTGATTTTGAGATAATTTTTTTTTTCTTTTGTTTCTTACACACGCCGTTTATGAAGTTTTTTACAAGGGACAGTTGATGAGGTCCGGAATTTCCGCATACCTTTCGGAGAGAGGAAAAAAAGGAGGAAGGAAGAAAATATCGGAAAACTGTCTAATATCGAAACTTTTAACTTTCTTCTAACCGTCCATGAATAAATTTCCATCCCCGAGGTTTTCAGGTAAATTTCCATACTTCCTTCCTCGTTATTAGCCTTTAAATCATAACATGTGTTCATTATGTCTTCATAAAGCCCGGGCGTACAAAGGCCCCTCACACGGTTAAGTCCCGTCACATTTTATCTTCGCCTAGCGTATGACACGTTCTGTCTTAAAGGCTTTTGTTTTGAGATTCCCGATTGACCTGTCAACCTGAAAACGGGGACGTATCGGCGAGAAATCTAGCGGAACTTAAAAGGTGTAAAAAATACTCAAATCAAATTTTCCCTGAAGAGAGACGGAAATTCAACCAAGCGTAGTTTTTTTCCCTCTCTAGCTTCACTGAATTCAATATTTTAAATGATCTCTACGATTGTTGAACCGTACTATCAAAAACAATTTTTCCCCCTTAAAATATATGTCAATTTTTACTATTTTTGCATAAAAAAATGAACTTTTCTTTTTCTTCTTCAAAATAATTCTATTGTCAGGAATGAAATAAAGGAAAAAAAGATGTTAACGACCTAGCCCCTGAGTAAACGGGTGTTTCTACACCAGAAAATTGAGGAAAATTATCTGAAAACCGGTCAAAAAGGTGTTAAACGCCCGAAAACCAGGTTTAACGGGTGTTTCTGCACCTTAAAATCTACGAAAACGATCCCAAAGCCGGTGAAAGAGATGTTAACGACCTAGCCCCTGATTAAACGGGTGTTTCTACACCAGAAAACCGAGGAAAATGATCAAAAGCTCCGGTAAAAAAGGTGTTAAACTCCCGAAAACCATGTTTAACGGGTGTTTCTACACCATAAAATCGACGAAAACGACCCCAAAACCGGTGAAAGAGATGTTAACAACCTAGCCCCTGATTAAACGGGTGTTTCAACACCAGAAAATCGAGGAAAATGATCAACAGCTTCGGTAAAAAAGGTGTTAAACACCCGAAAACCAGGTTTAACGGGTGTTTCTACACCATACAATCGACGAAAACGACCCAAAACCGGTGAAAGCGTTGTTAACGACCTAGCCCTGAGTAAACGGGTGTTTCTACACCAGAAAATGGAGGAAAATGATCTGAAAACCGGTCAAAAAGGTGTTAAACGCCCGAAAACCAGGTTTAACGGGTGTTTCTGCACCATAAAATCTACGAAAACGATCCCAAAGCCGGTGAAAGAGATGTTAACGACCTAGCCCCTGATTAAACGGGTGTTTCTACACCAGAAAATCGAGGAAAATGATCAAAAGCTCCGGTAAAAAAGGTGTTAAACACCCGAAAACCGGGTTTAACGGGTGTTGCTACACCATAAAATCGACGAAAACGACCCAAAAACCGGTGAAAGAGATATTAACGACCTAGCCCCTGGTTAAACGTGTGTTTCTACGCCAGAAAATCGACAAAAACGACCCAAAAACCGGTAAAATAGATGTTTAACCCCGGTCACCTGATTAAATGGGTGTTTCTACACCAGGAAATCGCGGAAAATGACCTAAAAACCGGTAAAAGAGATGTTAAACTCCCATTCACCTGATTAAATGGGTGTTTCGACACCAGAATCAATATTTTCAATGATCTCTACTATTGTTGAACCGTACTAACAATTTCCCTCCTTAAAAATAGATGACGATTTTTACTATTTTGCATAAAAAATTGAACTTTTTTTTCCTTCCAAATAATTCTATTGTCAGGAATGAAATAAAGGAGAAACAGGTGGGACAAAAGGGGACATTGTCTGGATTCGTTGAAAAATTCAAGCTTAAGTTTCTCCCCCGTTCCACCATTTTAAGTCTTCCTTGTTGAAATTAGGGAGGCCGTGGAGTCTCGGAGGGAGGGTTCCCTCAAGAGAATTTCCACGCTCTTTATTTAAGACAGTTTGACTGATCATGGTTAATTTAAACCCCCAAGCCTGAATTGGACAAGGAAATATTAATTTTTAAACTGATTTTACTAATTTTTAGAGGGAAAAAAAACGTAAATAGACCTTTTGCCTTAGGGATGTCCCTCTCGCAAGCGGTGGAAGTATCTCCTCCCTACCAAAAAAAACTTTTTTTACATCAAAAATTCGTTAAAATATAAGGAGTATTTGAAGAAAATCGTTTGGAAACTGTGGCCGTAAAGTGTTTAGGAAAAAATGCTACTGCCGGCCGGAACCACTGACAATCAGTATACTGGGTGTCCGGAAACACATGACACAAATCTGGGAGAGCGTTAAAAAGTGGTTTTAGGAAAAAAAAGTAAAAAATAAACCCCTCTTAATTTAATCAAAGAATTTGATGGTGTAGTTTAAAATGCGTTTGGATATACAGGGTGCCCCCAACAGAGCCTAACTTCAGTTCTGCGTCGTTTTCGTCGATTTTATGGTGTAGAAACAACCGTTAAACCTGGTTTTCGGGTTTTTAACACTTTTTTTACCGGGCTTTTGGTCATTTTCTTCGATTTTCTGGTGTAGAAACACCGTTTATTCAGGTGAACGGGCGTTAAACATCTTTATTACCGGGTTTATGGTCATTTCCTTCGATTTTCTGGTCTAGGATAACCCGTTTTATCATGTGCTCGGCCGTTAACATCGCTTTTACCGGTTTTTGGGTCGTTTTCGTCGGTTTTCTGGTGTAGAAACACCCGTTAAACCAGATGTTCGGGTGTTTAACACCTTTTTTACCGGGCTTTTGATCATTTTCCTCGGTTTTGTGGTGAGGAATCACCCATTATTAGTGTTTTAAACTAAGGTTTCGGGCTCCAAAACCCAATGAAACCTATTATATGTAGAAACACCCGTTAAACCTGGTTTTCGGGTGTTTTACATCTTCTGTACCAGGGCTTTTGGTTATCTTCCTCGATTGGTGTAGAAACACAGGTTTAATCAGGTAAACGGGCATTAAAAATCTTTTGTGCCGGGTTTTTGGTCATTTCCTTAAATTTTCTGGTCTAGGAGAACCCGTTTTATCTGGTGCTCGGCCGTTAACATCTCTTTTACCGGTATTTAAGTCATTTTCCTCTGTTTCTTGGTGTAAAAACACCCCTTCGGTAAACGGGGGTTAAACACCTTTTTTTACCAGTTTTTTTTTGTTATTTTCATAGATTTTCAGATCTAGAAACACCCATTTAATCAGGTGCTCGGCCGTTAACATCCCTTGGGTCGTTTTCGTCGATTTTCTGGTGTAAAAACACCCGTTACACCTGGTTTTCGTGTGTTTAACACCTTTGCTACCAGGCTTTAGGTCATTTTCCTCGATTTTCTGGTGTAGAAACACCCGTTTAATCAGGTGAACGGGCGTTAAACTACTTTTTTACCAGGTATTAGACGGTTTTCCACACCTTTCTCAGTTATCTCTCCTTCATTTCGCCCATATTGTTTAAAAAGAATATGTGATTTGTTTAAAACTAAAAGATTGTCTTTCAGGCGTCTGAAGAAGAGATCCGCGATAATCCTAATTAAACAGAGATTAATAAACTCGATACTTCCATTTGCGTAGATGTTATCAAACGTTTGTAAATTCCTCTCACGTCTCACCCCCTTCTCCATTATTTGTAAATTTACAAAAAAAAAAACACAAAATTACAGTTTCGAAAACTCCGTGGACAAAATCCGAGATCAGGAAAGAAACGGCCTGTGTTTGTTCCAACTTTTGATTAACCCAACTCTCTTAACCTACAAGAAAAACTCTTCCGGTCAAACTATAAGATAAAACTTCATTATTTAAAAAAATAATATTGAAGTTGAAGAAAGAGGATTTTAAAGAAACAAACATGGGTTGAACAAGTTTGAAAATTGAGTTTAAATTTTTTATGAGAAAAGAGGACAGGTTTAAGGAGTCTTGTTTAAACTTTGTAATTGGTTCGCATCCGAAGAAGAGAAAAGGGCAAAAACAAAAACCATTAATAAAATAAAATCGTTTATAACGTATTAAACGATGTAGAAATTCCAGAGCCCTTTTTGACTAAGGTTTGCTTTTCCGAGACAAGAAGGTAAAAGTTTACCTAAACGATTAGTTACGTTCCGGAGTGTATCGTATAAGAAAAAGTTTACTTACGTTATCGTCCAAGTTCCCTCAGGAATGTTATCTGAAAAAGGGTGAAAAAGCCGTTTTAACCCTTAGACAAAAAATTTCTTTTCTTTCTCGGATTACGAAAAATTATTAAACATTCGGATTTATCGACTTGTTTGAAGAGATTCCAACGAAAACTTCCTTAAAGAGAAGTAACAATATAGGAGGGGGGAAGTATAACGGAGGGGACGTACAACGGAGAGGGAAGTATATGGGAGGTTAAGTATAACAGAGGGGGGGAGTATAAGTCAGGGGAAGTATAACGGAGGGGGAAGCATAAGGGAACGAAAGTATAACGAAAGGAGGGAAAGTATAAAGGAGGGGAAGTATAAGGGAGGGGAAGTATAAGGGAGGGAAAGTATAAGGGAGGGGAAGTTTTTTTTCGAAAAATTTTCCAAGTTCGTTTTTACGAAAAATTTTCTAAGTTTTGTTCTTTTTTTTGAAAATTGATTTCAAGTTTTATTCTTACGTTCTTTCAAGAAAACAATTAAAAATTACTGGTTTGAAGAGCTTCCAAACTTCCTTAAAGAGAAGTAACAATATAGGAGGGGGAAGTATAACGGATGGGGAAGTATATGGGAGAGGAAGTATAACGAGGGGATGTATAAGGGGGGAAAGTATAAAGGAGGGGGAAGTATAACGGAGGGGAAAGTTTTTTTTTTCGAAAAATTTTCCAAGTTTTCTTTTTTTGATTTTCGAAAAATTTGCCACGTTTGTTTTTTAGAAAAATTTTCCAAGTTTTTTCAAGAAATTTTTTTAGTTTTTTGAAAAATTTTCCGAATTTCTTTGTTTTTTCGAAAAATTTTCCAAGTTTTTTTTTCGAAAAATTATTTGGTAGAAATAATGGTAGAAAGTTGGTAGAAATCAAGGTAGAAATAATGGTCTCTTTGCCCTAGGGATGTGCCTCTCGTAATGGGTAGAAGTATGAAATTTCTCCCTACTAAAAAATATTAATAATTAAAAAGTGGCAATTTTTTTACACCAAAAATTCTTAAAAAATATACGGATTAATTGGTGAAAATTTGGTGAAAATCGGACCAACGGTTCGGCCGCAGCGAATTTTTCAAAATTTCAAACAGACATATCTCCGCCATTTTTTCGAAATTCAAAAATCGCCCTCGTTAATTTCTTGTTCACCGACTAAAGAAATTTTTATGAAAATTTAGTGAAAATCGGATGAAAACTGTGGCCGTAAAGTGTTCCTGAAAAAAATGCTACGGCCGGCCGGCACCACAGACAAAGTTGAAATCTGTAAAGATCAATGATTTGACCCTCCGGGTCTGAAAGAACCTTCCCCAAAAACCCGACGTGGAGGGTATCACAATAACTTCTGTAAGGAAGTTGAAAAAATTCTTTTCTTTCTCGGATTACGAAAAATTATAAAACATTCGGATTTATCGATACTTTATTGGAAACTTGAGGATTTTAATGAAGGATCGTTTTATAGAAAAGCTTGGAAATGAATTAAATCCGTAATAACCAAGTAATTAATAATACAAAAGGAGCCGGGGGGGTTAAAATCGTATTTAGTGGAAATTGTAGAAGGGAGAAACTCTTCACTCGG
Organism: Orius insidiosus; assembly: GCA_014119065.1. Classification (NCBI taxonomy): domain Eukaryota; kingdom Metazoa; phylum Arthropoda; class Insecta; order Hemiptera; family Anthocoridae; genus Orius; species Orius insidiosus. The sequence goes on from JACGAQ010000493.1 coordinate 50,721, forward strand.
AGAGGGTGAGAGAAGAATTATTCCAAAGGCTGGAATTGACGGGTGTTAAAGGTTTAGGCGTTTTGTTAAGGAAAAACCAATTTGTCAAAAGTCACTGAAGAATAAGAAGAGAAAAAAAAAAATTAATTGAACGTCTAAGTTTCAAAATGCACTTTCACCTATCGGGATATTGGTTTATGTGCAAGTTCAAAGGGGATGATTGGATCTTCGAGATTTACGCCTCCGGCGAATATCTTTCGATAACCTCCGAGTGTTAGAGTGAACCCTTTTAAATCCTGTTCCTCCGATAAAAAAGAAAAGAACTAAAAAAAACTCTTTGTTTTATATTTTAAAATAAACTTTCGTCTGTAACTTCTAAGGTGTTTTTAAAGAATTTGGATTGTAGGGTAAAGAGTATGTATTATGAAGGCCTAAAAAATGGTCATTTCTGTAAGATTTCCACAAAAGTTAGACTTTCAAAAAACCTAGTTTGAAGAGCTTGCAACGAAAACTTCCCTTAAGAGAAGTAAAAATACAAGAGGTTAAGTAATATGGAAGGAGAAGTATAAAGAAGGGGGAATAAGGGAGGGTATGTCAACGGAGGGGAGGTATAACAAAGGTTAAGTATAAAGGAGGGGAAGTATAAGGTAGGAGGAAGTATAAGGGAGGGTATGTCAACGGAGGGGAGGTATAACAGAGGGGAAGTACAACGGAGGGAGAAGTATAAGGGAGGAGGAAGTATAAAGGAGGGGAAGTATAAAGGAGGGGGAAGTATAAGGGAGGGGGAGTATAAGGGAGGGGAAGTGTAAGGGAGGGGAAGTGTAAGGGAGGGGAAGTGTAAGAGAGGGAAGTATAAGGGAGGGGGAAGTATAAATAATCGAATGTATAACGGAGGGGCAAGTATAAGGGAGGAGAAAGTATAAAGGAGGGAAAGTATAAGGGAGGGGAAGTATATAAGAGGGAGAAGTATAAAAGAGGGGGAAGTATAAGGAAGGGCAAGTTATTTTTTTTTTCAAAAATACCTATTTTAAGTTTTTTTCGAAAATTTTTTTAAGTCTCAAGGTAGATATAATGGGATTTTTGCCCAAGGGAGGTCCCTCTGTATAATGGAGGGGGATGTATAAGGGAGGGGAATTATAACGGAGGGGAAGTATAATGGTGGTGGTAGTATAAGGGAGGGGAAGTATAAGCGAGGAGGAAGTATAAAGGAGGAGGAAGTATATAGAAGCGGATGTATAACGGATGGGCAAGTATAAAGGAGGGTATAAGGGGGAAGTATAAGGGAGGGGAAGTTATTTTTTTTCCAAAACTTCTCCTAGTTTTTTTTTTCAAAAATATTTTAAGTTTTTTTTTTTCGAAAATTTTTCTAACTCTCAAGGTAGAAATAATGGAATTTTTGCCCAAGGGAGGTCCTTTCGCGTGGAGGTAAGGAAGGCGAAGTATAACGGAGGGGGATGTATAAGGGAGGGGTAGTATAACGGAGGGGGAAGTATAACGGAGGAGGAAGTATAAGGGAGGGGAAATATAACGGAGGGGAACCTCAGATTCGATTGCCTATAAAACGCCTAATTTTACCATAAAATTTTGTAAATATGGGTTTTTTTCTATTTTAATCCTTGTTTATTATCTATTTTATATTTTTACTGAAGGAAATAAAGTTTAATTTTATATGCGCTATTTTACGTGAGGGTAGAAGATAAAAGTTGGAATTTTAATAGACCGGGGTGGAACGCTACCGTGTTCTAAGGCTAACGACCTATTTAAGAAAAGAGTTTTAAGGGATTTCGAAGTTCTTTTCTTTATTTTCTAAGAAGCACCGGAAACATAAAAATTTCACGAAAGATAAGCTTTTTGTACATATTTTCACACCTACTCGTAATTTTTTTTTTTTCTCCAGACGAAATAACCACGTAGGATCATAGTTTATAGATATCCAAAAAGGCGATAATGGAAATAAACTCGGTTATCGTGAGTAAACTACAGAAATTTTTTTTTCCACAACATCATCTTTTTTTTGTACTTTGTTTTGACCTGTTTTGGAAAAAAATTTGGGCCCAGGAGAGGGCTAGTGGCGCTGGGCAACTCCAGGGGATTTTGAGGCATAAATCGTCCTTCAATAGTAGTCCAGTCGTTCTTTTTCACTGGCTGGCATCTCGAAAACGGCCGATCCTAAAATGAAATTTATTTCGTCTAATTTGTAGGATATTGAACTACCTTTCTTTTATATTTGACACATTTTTCGCCTATGATGTGCCGTTTTGAAGATACAGGGGAAAAACCGCGAAAAGTCACGCTCCATCAAGGTCAATTTTTGTTTGGTTTTATCAACGGCTTTTCGCCGATGTGTAGCTCGGGAGCGGTTGGTCGTACAAAAAATTGTATTAAACCAAATTTGTTGGAAATTTTGTCAGCTTTCTTTTAGAACTTATAAATTTTTTGGCTACGACCTTTGGTTTTGGAGATACAAGCGAAAAACCACAAAAATCCAGTTTTAACCCCCCAATTTTTTTATAGAATTTTTGGGCGATTTCCCTCGCCGCACACTGAGACAATTTAAGTCAGAGTCCATGATCTCTCACCCACGTAGCCCTGGAACTCCAATGTTTATTTTTACGTAAAATGATGGGCCAAGAGAGTTAAAAAAGATTAAAAACAGAAAAAAAAAAATCCGTTTTAATTATTGTTTTAATGTCAGAGGCACATGTTTAAAGTTCAGTGATAAATAGACGGAAAGTTTTGTCAAAAGGATTTCTTTTATGGTCGGCCGAAAAGCTGTAAAAGGCCTAATAAATTCTCACGCCTTCTCACGACTTGGTGGTTTTAAAAAAACAACCTTTTTTTCCCTACTTTATTTTTTAATTTTAAATTAAGTCGAAAGTTTTGCGGGGAGGAGGAGTTTTGGGCGTTTAACACGCTTTCCGTATCAAAGGGAAGGAAGCGGGTTAGGTAAATATCAACCTGAGGAAACGTTTTCAAAGTTTAACAACCTTCAGTTTTCTATATATAAAAATTTTAACTTCTTTTTTTTTTTTTTTTTTTTTGCAGAGCCTGGTTAGGAGTTTTCTTGACATTTTTATACGGGACGGCCGCTCGGACGTCAGGAGGATCTTTTTTAGATGGTAAGTGGTTATTGTTCCAACCAACCTTGAAGTTTACGCCCTTTTTTTTTATGTCGGGAGATCGTTTCTGGCTATTTCGACATATTTTTAAGTTAGCCTTTTTAGTTCTTTGACTTTTAGAGCCTAAAATGGAGTGCCTACATCTCGTCCGAAAGTATTCTCGTCCTAAAGTTTCTCGTCCTAAAATAATAGAAAAAGAAAAAATATAAACTGTATTCTCGTCCGAAAGTATTCTCGTCCTAACAGGCTACGCCCCTTTTCAGGACGAGATGACAGTAGGACGAGAAGACATTCAGACGAGTGGATTTCAATTGTTATTCAATATACTTTAATAAAATAGAAAACATCTCGTCCTAAAAATAATAGAAAAAGGAAAAATATGAACTGTATTCTCGTCCGAAAGTATTATCGTCCTAATAGGCAACGCCCCTTTTTAGGACGAGAAGACATTCGGACGAATGGGTTTCAATTTTTATTCAATTTTTTTAAAAATATTATACTAATAAAAAATATAAATGATCTCGTCCGAAAGTATTCTCGTCCTAAAAATAATAGAAAAAGAAAAAATATAAACTGTATTCTCGTCCGAAAATGTTCTCGTCCTACTGTCTTCTCGTCCTAAAACTAACGTACAAAAATTGCTGCGTCGGAGAAATGCGGCAGCGTTCCACCCAAGCAAGTTTTAAACTCCTTTTTGCGCCTACCGATCTCATCATCCATCCCAGGGCCGCCTACAGGGTGATCAAATCCTCGCGAGAGGAAAAAAATTAAGCCCCTTTTGTCATAAAACGAGCACATCCTCGCGAGAGGAAAAAAAAAACCCCCTTGTGTCACAAAAATAGCTGATCCTCGCAAAAATAAACAAACAAACCGACCGTGACTTGCTGGGGTGGAACGCTGCCGCATTTCTCCGACGCAGCAATTTTTGTACGTTAGTTTTAGGACGAGAAGACCGTAGGACGAGAATACTTTCGGACGAGATGATTTCTATTTTATTAAAGTATAATATTTAAAAAATGGTATAAAAATTGAAATCCACTTGTCCGAATGTCTTCTCGTCCTACTGTCATCTCGTCCTAAAAAGGGAAAGTATTCTCGTAGCCTGTTAGGACGAGAATACTTTCGGACGAGAATACAGTTTATCATTTGCCCGTCAAATCTGAAGCCATCTGACGTCAAATATGACGTGAAAATCCTTCTGCGCATGCTCCAGGAGTTCCAAAATCGTCTGCTGTATGTCAAATTCACACTTTATTGAAAGAAATGAGCCCTATTAAAAAGAGATCGGTTCAAAGTAAGGACATCATTGTTTAGGTAGTTCAATTTGAAACTCCTGGAGCATGCGCAGAAGGATTTTAACGTCGTTCAAATCATTAGCATGTCAAATCTGAAGCCATCTAACGTCAAATATGACGTGAAAATCCTTCTGCGCATGCTCCAGTTCCAAAACAGTATGCTATATGTCAAATTCACACTTTATTGAAAGAAATGAGCCCAATTAAAAAGAGATCGGTTCAAAGTAAGGATTTCATTGTTTAGGTAGCCTCGTTGCCTTCGAACAATGCCTTTCCCGTCTTCCTTTATAATAGACGATTCACCTCGTCCGTAACAAAAGGACAGAAATACAAGAGTCACAATTTAATCACAGTTAAAAAATGTCGTACATCATAAATATGAGAAAAAGGTGCGCCTGAATGAGATCATCCAGAAAAAAAAGTCTTATTTTTACATTTTGAATAATTTTTTTTTTTTTAAAGAATCGCGCTCCAGACTTATTATTTTCTTGCTCCGGATTTTACGATCTTGCCCGGGGTCGGGAGAAAATCTCCCTTCCTAGAGGAATGCACTGAAGCAATTAAATCCTGTGGAACCTTCTTGAGCACCATAATCTCCGGAATCCTTTTTCCTACCAAGTTCCTTTACGTTTTAAGAATCTCGGTGATTTAGCGAACATTACGAGAGTCTGTTCTAATTTTTATTTGATCTTTTCTTAATGGACTCTATTAAACGGAAATTGAGTATTTATGAGATGCTACGAGATGCTCGTAAAAGCGAAAAACGCTCCAATATTCATCAGGAACGATCTTTTTTGGCCAATATGCCAAGAAAAACGCTTTGAAAATCTGTTTGTGGGCAAAAAACCCCGAGGAAAACTCCCGAAAATCCGACTTAGACAACCTTCTCTAAATCTTCAGAAATAACTGCAGAAACCCCCAGGGAAAATTCCCAGAAATCTGGATGATTTCTTGGTCAGAAGACTTAGGAAAACCAAAAATCGAATGCTGAAAAGGAAGAAAACATCCGAAGAAAACACCGGAAATTTTCGGCAATTTTTGGTCCAAATGCAGGAATATTCCTGAAAATCCAGTGATTTTTTTAAGCCAAACAAGAAGGGTAAAAATCAGGCCTGAAAAGTCAGAAAATTGCCTTGAGTCAAAAGCAAATTTAGTTTATACATCGAAAAAAGAGGAAAAACGTCAGAAAAGCCGATTAAAAGGTGATTTCTCGGTCAAAAAACCTAAGATAGCTCCTGTTATACCTCCCCTTCTTTATACTCCCCCCCTTATACTTCCCCCTCACTTATACTCCCCCCCTTATACTTCCCCCTCCCTTATCCTCCTTTTAAAAAAGTCAGAAAATTGCATTGAGTTAAAAGCAAAATATTAGTTTAGACATTGAAAAAATAGGAAAAACGACAGAAAAGCCGATTAACAGGTGATTTCTCGGTCTAAAAACCAAAGAAAACTCCGCGATTTTGGGTTTTGATGAAGAATAAAGAAAGATGAAAGATAACTCCTGTTATACTTCCCTCCTTTATACTTCCCCTCTTATACTTCCCCTCCTTTATACTTCCCCTCCCTTATACTTCCCCTCCATTATACTTCCCCTCCCTAATACTTTCCCTCCTTTCTACTTCCCCTTCCCTGATCCTCCTATTAAAAAAGTCAGAAAATTGCATTGAGTTAAAAGCAAAATTAATTTATACATCCGAAAATCCGTTAAAAAGGCGATTTTTTGGTTTATAACCAAGGGCGCCGGCAGGATTTTATTCAGGGGGGTGCAGAAAGATTGTTTCCACCGAGACAACAGTTTATTTGATAAATAATATAAGTCTAAATAAAAAATATTGTTACGAATCTAGAAAGATCTCGAAAACTCGACCAGGAAGTGACAACGTCACGTTATTTCTTCGAAAGAAATGATAAAAAATTTTTTTTTTCAAAAGCCAGGGGGTGCATGTGCACCTCCTTGCACCCCCCTCCCGGCGCCCATGTTTATAACCCAAGTTAAATTACAAAAAATTAAATAAAAGGAGTTTTTCGGACAATAGAACTAGTTTGAAGAGCTTCCAACGAAAACTTCCTTAAAGAGAAGTAACAATATAGGAGGGGGGAGTATAAAAGAGGGGGAAGTATGAAGGAGGGGAATTTCAAGGAGGGGAAGTACAAAAGAAATTTCAAGCATGTAGACAAAAATTTTTTTTTTCAAGAAATTTTCCAAGTTTTTTTATTTTTCAAGTTATTTTTAATTTTTTTGCCTTGAGTTTTTTTAGTTTATGAATCGAAATAAAATGAGTTAATACATCGAAAAAATGGGAAAAACTACGGAAAAGCCGATTAAAAGGTGGTGTCACAGTCTAAACACCCCTAAACATAAAACGAGCTGATCCCATTGGCTGCCTGCTTGCTTTTGCTAGTTTATAGTGAGATGCTTTATGTTGAATTGCATTATGGTGAACTGTCAAGTTTTAAGGTGTCGTATCGCCATAATCGCGTTTTAAATGGCGAAAATAGCTCTTTGGCTGTCCCTAGCTTATAATGAGATGTATACCCGAATCGACAGAAAAAGTTTTATGGCGAAGGGACAAGTTCCATGCTGAGGTGTATTATGACGAAACGACAGAAACAGTTTTATGACGGAACAAGTTTAAAGAAAGGCTTTTATGGTGAGAATCCGTTATGTTGACTTGTACTTTTTTATGTCGACTTGCATTGAAAAAGTCGTTTATGGCGAAACGCTTTATGTTGAAATTATGCTCGAAATTTTTTGAACTTTTGAGAGCTTTTGTTCAATTGCATTATGTCCAAAAGCATTATGGTGAACTACAGATTTTTTATGTTCAACTGCTATAGGGTGAAATGCGTTATGTTCAACTGTACGGTTCTCAAATTTTTAATTTTTACTTTAGATTTACAATCTAATCGAAAGGTTATGAATTTTTATCCGCCCGTGACATCCCCCCTTTTGTGTCATCATTTTTGATTTTTTTCCACCCAGAATTCACACCCATATTTTGTAATTTATAACGCAGTGAACCTGTCAAAGGTTTAAAAAAGCGATCTATTTATTACGAGTAAGCTTCTGGCCATATTTTACGTTCATTTGTCTTCAAAAAGTAAATCGAAATAGTCTATTAAAGAAAACCGGTTTTTAAGCTCGATCGATCACGTCCTTAAGTATATAGAAAGTAATCTCAAGTAATCAGTTATCATCTTTTGTTTACTATGTTGCTTAATGTTTATCCTTGATGTTTTGATATAAAAAAAAGAAGTTTTCTGGTTAAACCATGTAAGAGAATGTGAGCAAGTTTAATTTCCGTGTTCTCACTTTCAAGAGTAGTAAAAGAGAGATTAAAACGAGGTAAAAGCATTTCGTTTTAATTCTGCCAATTCTACAGGGCACCATGAAAGGGAGTGAGGGGGTAAAATAATTAAAGGACTCCCACGAGGATATTTGAAAAAAAAGAAGTGTGTAACACAGGCTATTAAAGTATACAGGTTGTAGTCAAAAAGGTCCCCTCTCGTCGCAACACTCAGCCAGATTGTTTTTCCCATTTCCGACAGAAAAAAAAGGGGGCAAAGATGCTTTTTTCGACAATCAACACTTTTTTTAAACTACCCCCTCCACTTTTTTTTCATTAACCAAATCGAAGGAATCGAATCTTAAAAGTGGTCTATTGTGTTTTTATGGTTAAATTAGCTGTTTTCAAATTTTTCATCCCACTGTGGAAAGAGTAAAAGGCCTTGATCACTGACCTACTTTGAGCTTTTCGAATCTTCAGTGTAGCCATAGAAAATCGGGTTTTTTTCATTATTTTCTCGAAAGATCGTAAGTACAAAATATAAGCTTTGTTCCAGCCGCAGTTTGAAATTGTTTTGAAACTCCTGGAGCATGCGCAGAAGGAATTGGACGTCATTTTTGACGTCGTTCAAATCGTTTGTCCGCCAAATCTAAAGTCATCAGAGGTCCAAATAATCCCGGAGGGTCAAATCGAATATTGATCTTTACCGATCTCAACTTTGTCTGTGGTGCCGGCCGGCCGTAGTTTTTACGGAACACTTTACGGCCACAGTTTTCATCCGATTTTCACCAAATTTTCACACAAATTTCTTTAGTCAGTGAAGAAGAATCTAAGATTTATGAATTTCGAAAAAATGGCGGAGATATGGCTGTTTGAAATTTTAAAAAATTTGCTGCGGCCGATTTTCACCAAATTTTCACCAAAGACTCATTATATTTTCTACGAATTTTGGGTGTAAAAAAATTATCTTTTTAGTAGGGAGAAATTTCATACTTACACGCCTTACAAGCGGGACCTCTCTTGGGCAAAAATCCCATTATTTCTACCTTGATAAAATAATTTGAAAAATTTTCGAAAAATAAGAACTTAAAAAATTTTTTGGAAAAAAAAAACGCAAATTAAAAGAAGAAAACGTATAATTTTTCCAAAAAAAGCTCAAAAAATTTTTCAAAAACAAAAAAAAACTTAGAAAATTTTTTGGAAAAAACTTCCCCCTCCGTTATACTTCCCCCTCTGTTATACTTCCCCCTCCGTCATACTTACCCTCCCTTATATTTTCCCCTCCGTTATACTTCCCTCCCTTATATTTTCCCCTCCGTTATACTTCCCTCCCTTATATTTTCCCCTCCGTTATACCTCCCCCTCCTATATTTTTACTTTTCTTTAAGGAAGTTTTCATATGAAGCTCTTCAAACTAGTACTTTTCACTAATTTTATCAAATTCATTAATTTGAGAAAATCGTTTAAAAATTTTCTCGAAAGATCGTAAGAACTTTAATAAGCTTTGTTCAAACCGTAATTTGAAATTGGTTTGAAACTAATGGAGCATGCGCAGAAGAAATTGGACGTCATATTTGACGTTGTTCAAATCGTTTTTCCGACAAATCTGAAGTCATCTGACGTCCAAAACCTTCTGCGCATGCTCCAGAAGTTTCAAACTGCGGTTAATGAGGATACTAAAATTTTTAAAATAATTTATATGACTACAAGTTTGCTCATTATAATAAACCGTCTATTGCTTAAACATTAGGATATGTTTACGAGCGATTTTATTATGCGGCCTTAATTGGATATAACACCGTGACCTTTAAACGACTTGAAAATCACCCCCTGAAAGCTTTTTTTATTTTAAATTAAATCTTTTAAAATGAAAAGGGAGAACCTCCCTAAGTGGAGAAAGTGCACACGAAAAATTTACGAGAGGAAACGGAAGCCTCGGGCTCAATTTCCGCCTCTCCGTTCCACGGCCTCCTAAATTGTTAATTATTTAGTTCGCCCATTAAAAAAGATTGGGGTGGTGAAGGGATTTTCTCATTGTTACGAATCTTGACCGCTTCTCATTTCGCGGTCGCTTTTTCATTCTTCGAGTGTAAACAGGTTTTTTTTACTCCCTTTTAACCTTTTTTTTCAGTAACTTTTAATTAATTCAAATAAAAAACCATTGTCGGGGAACAAAACAATTTAAAAACATCTAATGTTGATTAAAATTTACCTTTTTTTAAGAAAATAATTGTTGTTAACGACATTTTTGTTTTCAAAGCTCAATAATAAAAAACTTTTCAAGGCCCTTTTCTCTTAAAAATGGCTTGAAATTAGCCAATAGCTTTGTTCCGCAGTTTGGAACTCCTGGAGCATGCGCAGAAGGATCTCCGCGTCAAATTTGACGTCAGATGACTCCAGACTTGCCCGACAAGTCTGGACGCGACAGACTTCTGCGCATGCTCCAGGAGTTTCTAACTGAGGTTGGAACAAAGCTAATGTAAAATTTAAAGTCTACCGAAGAAAATAAATAACGTTACATGGTATTGTCCCATATGAGAGTCTATTTATCGATGAATTTGTAATTCAAATGATTGTTTGATGTTTCTATTCCACATACGTGGGAGAAGTGCATATTTCGTATTATAGATTCATCATATTGACGCCTACCTTTCTTATTTTTCATTCATGAATTCCGAACGTGAGATTTTAAAGATGTCAATTGGACGTTAAAAAGTATAAAAAAACCATGTTAGAAAGCAAGTTTTTTTCCCACTTATTATACACAATGTACATTCATAAGCTGGAGTTGTTTAATTATGGGAAAAGTTGTTTTGACTACGGTAAAAATTGTAGAATGCGCCACCGTCACGTTGCAAATGTGCTGCCATCTATAGGCTTCGATATTGACCCTCACTTAGGTTAGTTCAACGGTTGTTTAAACAGTTCATCACCGATTAATTTTAATCAACGTTTATTTTAATGAAGGATAGCGGAATGGGGTATTACAGTACTACATACAATTAGGGCAGGAACTCTCAATTTATGGGAAATGTTTTTTTGACTACGTTTAAAAAATGTAGAATGCGCTACCGTCAAGTTGCAAATGTGCTGCTATCTATAGGCTTCGATATTGACCCTCACTTAGGTTAGTTCAACGGTTATTTAAACAGTTCATCACCGGTTAATTTAAATCAACGTTTATTTTAAAGATGGGTGGCGGAATGGGGGATTACAGCATACAATTAGGGATGGACCTTTCAATTTATGGGAAATTTTTTTTTGACTAAGCTAAAAACTGTAGAATGCGCCACCGTAACGTTGCAAATGTGCTGCTATCTATAGACTTCGATATTGACCCTCACTTAGGTTAGTTCAACAGTTATTTAAACAGTTCATCACCGGTTAATTTAAATCAACGTTTATTTTAAAGATGGGTGGCGGAATGGGGGATTACAGCATACAATTAGGGATGGACCTTTCAATTTATGGGAAATTTTTTTTTGACTAAGCTAAAAACTGTAGAATGCGCCACCGTAACGTTGCAAATGTGCTGCTATCTATAGGATCCGTTATTGACCCTCACTTAGGTTAGTTCAACGGTTATTTAAACAGTTCATCACCAGTTAGTTAAATCAACGTTTATTTTAAAGAAGGGTGGCGGAACGGGGGATTACTACATACAATTTGGGTTGGACCTTTCAATTTATGTGAAAAGTTATTTTTGACTACGCTAAAATGTAGAATGCGCCACCGTCACGTTGCAAATGAGCTGCTATCTATAGGCTTCGATATTGACCCTCATTTAGATTAGTTCAACGGTTATTTAAACAGTTCATCACCGGTTAATTAAATCAACGTTTATTTTAACGAAGGGTGGCGGAACGGGGGATTACAACTTACAATTAGAGACGGACCTTTCAATTTATGGGAATTCTATTTTACTATGCTAAAAACTGTAGAATGCGCCACCGTCACGTTGCAAATGTGCTGCTATCTATAGGCTTCTATATTGACCCTCACTTAGGTTAGTTCAATGGTTATTTAAACAGTTCATCACCGGTTAATTTAAATCAACGTTTATTTGAAAGAAGGGCGGCGGATTTTTAGAGTTCCTGGGATTTAAAAGATCAAATGTCTGTGATTTGAACAGGAATTGAAAACGTCTTAAAATACCTTCTCGTATTCGAATTTACGTGATTTCTCTTTAGTTGGCGGACTCCTCGGAATATATTATCAGAATGAGTCAGATATTGTCTTCCCTAATAAAAGAAAATTGCTTTGAAACGAGGATATTGTATTGACTCGAAAATATTGGATCCCGCCGGCGGCGATATTCTGATGCTGAAAAGGGTTCTCGGGATTAATAAAGAAAAACCTTAACTTGATTGGTATCTAAAGCGTAATGAAGGAAAAGCGGGTAAGACGTTTAATCCCTCCGGAATATTGTTCTTCCCCAAAAAGATATTATTGTCGGATGGAAAATCGCGTAGAAAGACGCGAGGAAGCGGAAATTAGAAACCGAGATCCCAAAAGACACTTTTATTTATTTGTTTTTCTCTCCGCCAGTTCGGATTTAATGCTTCTACAAATAACCCGAAATATAAAACTTGTTTCGAAACCGTTTTTAGTTCAAACGGCAAAAAAAATGTTTCGTGATTTTTTTTTTCGTCCTTCCCGCAAAGAAATGCGCAGTCCTGCATCCGAGAAAGGCGGACGTGACCAAATTGATAAAAGAATCTAATCGAAAAGCAAAGACCGCAGGTGTCCCACGTCTTCTACATTTCCGCTTTTACTTCCATTTGCGAAATCCAGAAATTAGAATACGTTCTTCCTATGACCGCAAATCGTTTGAGTAGGAGCATCCTTCGCAATCTCCACAAAGGAGGAACCAGTGTTGCCACCATGAAATGAAACCTGTGTTCCATCCCCGGTCAATCTGTCTCATTCATAATCTCAGGCTTACCAACTGAAGGGCACGAGTTGGAATATACCAAAAGCTACATTAATCATAGCTTAGTAAATAATTTACTACGCAACGGAAATGTTCCAATTGTGGGTATTCCTATATTTGTACCAAGAAGTTTCGGATCGATATTTTTCGACGACTCATTTTGGAATATTAGCCTACCTTTGTCTCGATCTCTATTCAAAAGCGAACAATCGTTGAAAAGAATAACAACCGGAGGGAGATGTTTTAATTTAAAAGTCTACCACATGCTAAGCATTTTGGAGAATCGACTTCGTGGTTAATGAGGTAGGGTAAGATTTGTCGGGAGGGTCGAAAATCCACTCGGGGTAAATAGCGATAACGTTTATATCGAAAAGGGGTTCTGTTTGGTATACGTTGAAAAGATAACTTTTCCGGGAGTACTAGATTGTCAAAAAACACGGTTATCACTCCGGAGGGTGCCTCTATAAGGGAGACTTAATTGCTCCTTACGCCATCTCTGATTTTAGGGTAGTTAACGCGATTCTACCTCTCCCAACTTCAACTATTCAAATAAGCTGGTTCTGCAATGAGCATAACATTAGAATTTAGAAGGTGTTTGACTCGGTTATTAGTAGATCTTTGCGATGGTGTAAGCACGTGGATCTTCCCTACTGTCTGGACGCTAGTTACCCATTCATGACGATAGTGGCGCTTTATTGACAGTTTTCTGTATTTCTCTAGTTGGCACTCATGACGACAGTGGCGCTTTATTGACACTTTTCTGTATTTCTCTAGTAGGCACTCATGGCTCGGTTATTAGTAGATCGTTGCGATGGTGTACATGTAAGCACGTGGATCTTCCCTACTGTCTGGACGCTACTTACCCACTCATGACGACAGTGGCGCTTTGTTGACACTATTCTGTATTTCTCTAGTAGGTACACATGACGACAGTGGCGCTTTAGTGACAATTGTCTGTATTTCTCTAGTAGGCACTCATGACTCGGTTATTAGTAGATCTTTGCGATGGTGTAAGCACGTGGATCTTCCCTACTGTCTAAACGCTACTTACCCATTCATGACGACAGTGGCGCTTTAGTGATAATTTTCTGTATTTCTCTAGTAAGCACTCATGACTCGGTTATTAGTAGATCTTTGCGATGGTGTACATGTAAGCACGTGGATCTTCCCTACTGTCTGGACGCTAGTTACCCATTCATGACGACAGTGGCGCTTTATTGACACTTTTCTGTATTTCTCTAGTAGGCACTCAAGACGACGGTGTCGCCTTAGTGACACTTTCTGTTTTCTCTAGTAGGCACTCATGACTCGGTTATTAGTAGATCGTTGCGATGGTGTACATGTAAGCACGTGGATCTTCCCTACTGTCCGGACATTAGTTACCCATTCATGACGACAGTGGCGCTTTATTGTCAGTTTTCTGTATTTCTCTAGTAGGCACTCAATACGACAGTGGCGCTTTATTGACACTTTACTGTATTTCTCTAGTAGGCACTTTATAGGTTATAAAGTTATAACGATCGTTTTCAGACGAAATTTTCTTTCAACGTAAGAGCTTTTTATCTGCAGTTTAGTTCGTAGAGGGGGTAAAAAAACCCGTAATCGTTTTAGAAACGTAAGCAGTTGTAACAAGGTACATAAAAATAAATAAGAGCCTCGTGTAAGGGGATGGGGAGAAAAAAAAAAAGATTTTGCCGTGGGATTTAGTCTCGAGAAGCCTGATTTATGATTGCCGAGTATATTGGATCTTAAACCAAGTAAGATCCAAGTCTAAAAATTTATGTCAGAAACCACTGGTCAGCTATAACATAAAATATAAAGTCAAACAAGGGGTGCTCTTTATGAATAATTTTTTATCGCTTTTTAAAAGTTACCGATCTCAAGTTTCTCTATGAAATATTTTCTTAGAAGTAATAAACTTTGAAGTTTAAGATGGTGGTCATTATCCTAATTACTGGGAACTTCCGCCGAAGCGCCACATTCGTAGTAATTCAGTCAACGCGTGACGAACGTTACGAACTCGTTTCTTTTCTTATTCTTTTCTTTATTTCTCATTTACCACTAATCTGTGGAGGCAGCTGAAGAAGCAATGTTATGCAACCTCAGGCAGCTGTTGAAGAAATGTTAAATTTTTAAAAAGGAAATCATATTTGAACGCGTTAAAATATTTAAGATTCGTCCCGTGTGCTCGAAAAGTGGGCTTAAACAAACGTATTTTACAGCGATATCGCTGCCGACAAAACGCGTGTCCCCGAGGGCAATTACCTACATGTGAACAAGGGTGAATTCAAAAGGGTTCTCCACACTCGTGAAAAATAACCTAAGGGCTTTCCCTGTTCAAAAGCCTTTTCAAAAAGGATTTAAAATTAACCACACCTAATACTTTTTTTTATCATCTATGAAAAATATTGTATATTGAAGTTGAGAGTGAACACAATCAGACAAAGTAATCCGAATCCCGCAATACGCCTCATGTTGCCTCCAGGGGCAGAAACGCAATCAACAGGAATGCCTTACAGCTCCCTCGAGGACATCTTTTCACCTTATATAACACATATATTTTGCTTAGATCAAAAAGATCCTTAGCGTTTCTGCCAATTTCGTGTTATTGATTAGAGCGGATAAGTTGCCCTCCGAGCCGAAATTAACAAAAGGCTACAAAGTTTTGATGCCCGCGTTTATTATCTTCCGTTCTTAATGAACCAACCCCCGGAAGTGCTAACAGATAATAATTAACGATAGGATAATAATGAAAGTGGCAAAATGTTGACCAGTGAAACAAGCTCTAATCCTGTTCATTACAAAAAAGGGTTAATTACAGCATTATAGGAATTTTGTCATAAAAAAAGGATTTTTTCCATGGTATACGGGGTGTCCGAAAATACAGGGTATACGGGGTGTCCGGAAATACATGGTATACAGGGTGTCCGGAAATACATGGCACACGTCGGCCGCGTTCAAAAGTAGTTTCATGAAAAAAAAGTTAAATGTAAACCCCCCTTAATTTAAATCGAAGAATTTGATGGTGTAGTTTAAAATGTGTTTAGGTACACAGAGTGCCCCCAACTGAACCTAACTTCATTATTAGAAATGAGAACCCCTATTTTTTATTTCAGATTCGTAATCGCCATCGACTCTATAACGTCTTTACATAGCGAGAAGCTACTTTATAGCGACTTTTAATGCCGAGACGCTACGTTATAGCTCCTTTTTATGCCGAGAAGCTACGTTATAACGTCTTTTTATGCCAAGAAGCTAATTTATAGCAACTTTTAATGCCGAGGCGCTACGTTATAGCACCTTTTTATGCCGAGAAGCTACGTTATGGCGTGTTTTAATGCCGAGCGCTACGTTATAGCACCTTTTATGCCGAGAAGCAACGTTATAGCGTCTTTTTATGCTGAGAAGCTACGTTATAGCGTCTTTTTATGCCAAAAAGCTGCTTCATTGTGCCCTTTTTTGGCAAGAAGCAACTAAATAGCGACTTTTAATGCCGTAGCGCTACCTTATAGCACCTTTTTATACCGAGAAGCTACGTCATAGCGTCTTTTTATGCCGAGGCGCTACGTTAAAGCACCTTTTTATGGCGAGAAGCTTCGTTATAGCGTCTTTTCATGCCGAGAAGCTACGATATAGCGTCTTTTTATGCTGAGAAGCTTACGTTATATGTAGCGTCTTTTTATGCCGAAAAGCTACTTTATAGCGCCTTTTTTTGCCAAGAAGCTACTTCATAGGTACTTTTAATGCCGAGACGCTACGTTATAGTGTCTTTTAATGCCTTGTCTTTTTTGTCATTTAATGTCTTTTTTCGATAACTTCAAAAATGTCAAATTTTAGCGTTTTTCGCGCTAAAATCCGTTTCATTTTTAACTTCCTTAAAGAAGTTATTGTGATACCCTCCACGTCGGGTTTTTGTGGAAGGGTCTTCCTGACCCTGGAGGGTCAAATCGAATATTGATCTTTACCGATCTCAACTTTGTCTGTGGTTCCGTCCGGCCGTCCGTAGCATTTTTTCTTTTTGCCCGAAGAATCCAACAAATTCAAGCATCTTCGCATTCTGCATCACGAGATGTCGTAGCTTTTTCAAGTTATTTTCACAAGGTAAAAGGTATTTTTTCAAGTTAAAACCCAAACTTCAGAAACGAAAATTAGCGATTTTTTAACGGAATTTGAAGTGATGCACAACAAAAAAGACGCAGTAGCTCTTTCAAAATGTCATAAAAAATTATATATCGCCGTGTTAGTTCTAACACCGGCTATCTCATTTTTATCAATTTTGAGTTTGTGCGTTGTTTCCGATGGTAAATGTGGAGAATCGAATTCTGTTGGTAATTTAACCGTATTACCAACAGAAAAGGCGTAGCTCACAGGTGATGTGAGAAATTAATCAGTATTTTTGCTCTTCTGAAAACCTTCGGAAAAATGAGATAGCCGTTGTTAGAACTAACGCGACGATACAGCATCTTTTCCTAAATTAGACCGGTGTTCCACCTAACGGAGTTCTCTCGCACTCGATGCTTCAGCGACCTCCCGCTAGGTTTCACTCTCAGTCCTGTATTCTCATCCCACCTGTTAGCATCTTTCATTTCTCTTCATTGGAGATTGATAGACCCGTGAAATTTATTAGGTGCTCATAAGTAATTCTGATGATTTAACTGAATTTAATTAAGGATGCTTCACCTTTTGCAACCTAAAACTGACGTCATGGTATAACCAACTGGTTATTGAAAGTTCTTGATGAATGACGGACAAGCAAAAGAAGCTATTGGACATTAGATGCTGCAGGATGAAGGCTGATGTAATCTTGATTTTTTTTCTTTTTCAGATGCGGATGAAATCGATTTCCTTCTGGCGATCAAATACCGTTTGATTCGTCGTCGAACCTCTTCTTCGCAAGCGGATCTGACGGCTTCCCAGCGCTCGGAATGAAACCGGGCTCCGACGTCAAAGTGCCTCATCGGCTTTACGTACCCGAAAGGCTTTTCCCTCAATTTTCAATCAGATTCGTACTCAGACTTGAAAGCCCCGACGGGGGCGGATTCCTTTTCGCAATCGTCAACCCCCTAGAGACCGTAAGTATCGATTTCGGAATCAACGGACATTTTGATTTTGAACCCGTTAAGAAAAGTAAAGTTATATTAACTACGCCTTAGAGGAAGATTAGCGTAGATTACGGTTAGCGAGTTGATTGAGGAAAGACCGGAATGGGGTTAAATCCGATATAAGCCATTCCACGTTACTGAATCCCCTATAAGAGGAAACCTTTCCCCCAAGAATTTTTTATGTTAATATCAAACAATTAACTAATAATAGAGGAAGAACTGACTGATAACGGGTATCTCACGACGCGTTTCGGCTTAAAAAGCCTCGTCAGGTGAGCACAGCTCTATCACAATCATTTCTATCTTTTCACTGTGAACCTATTCTCCGAGAGATTTTGTGGAAACAGCGGGAAACAAACCGTCTCCCTAAAGCTCACCGCCGCCACCGTTCTCCAAGAGATAGAGCCACTCACCACCTCATTATTGGTTTTTAATGACAGATTTGCTGCCATGGCATTACTTTACATTTTAATTTTAATTGCGTATAATATCCCGCAAGGTAATTGATTTTAATATCAAATAATTAACCAATAATAGAGGAAGAAATGTCTGTGATAACCGGTATATCAAGACGCGTTTCGGCTTAAAAAGCCTCGTCAGGTGAGCTATTCCCTCTATCTCTTCACTGTGAACCTATCCTGTCGTGAGATACAAGTTATCGCAGTCATTTCTTCCTCTATTATTGGTTAATTGTTTGATATTAAAAACAATTACCTTGCGGGATATTATACGCAATTAAAATTAAAATGTAAAAGAATTTTTTATTTGATTGACATTTTGAAAATTTCCATAGATAGTCCAGCTCGGAGTGTCAGTGAAAGTAGTCGGAGAGGAAAAGAGCGATGTTATATTATACTACACGGATGTAAACAACGGCGGGCAGTACACGTCGCATATCCTGGCTTCTTTCCGAGTGAAGACGACGTTCACTAAACTGACGCCGGTGACAATCGCCGTACGCGACGACCGTGTCGACCTTTCGCTCAACTGTAAATTCTACGAGTCGATCGCCGTGACGAAAGTACCTCAAGAATTAAACTTCGACGCCGCCTCCACTCTTTACATCGGTCAGGCAGGTCCTATCATAAAAGAGCCTCTTTACGTAAGTAGAAACAATTTCTCATTCGAGCATCACAGACGAGATCGAAATTAATTTCTCCAATATTGCCAACTTGAACAATCGAAAACCAATAAAGGTTTAATTTCGACCCTTCGGAAGAAGAAAAACTGTTTGTATTAACTTAAATCGTTCGACGTCCATTTGTATGAAAAAGGTAATAAAACCTTTATTTATAGTCTCCTTTAACCCTTTCCCTTTTTTTCATTTTTTAACTTCCCTTTTTTATTTTTCTTTCTTAGTTATTTTTCAAAATATTACTCCCCCATCTTGAGGAACAATAGGCCATCTGCTTCTTCAGATGAATAGCGAGCTTTTGATTACAAGATGAATACACGCATGAAACACCTTTTTTTAGGCTCTACTTATTGGGATTGCTTTTTTTTATATATTCAGGGGTAAATTATTTTTCAGTAATTTCCATAACGATTTTTCAATTAAGACAGAAATTGCCTCTTATCGAGATTTTCTAATCTGCCGTGCATTTCCTCTGTCGAAGACGATTAAGGGAAACTTCGAGACGTCCGGAAAGAAAAAGAAAAAAAAATGTATTAATCAACGAAGAGGAAGAAAAGCGCCGAAGGGCGTTGAGGAAATAAATCGAAAGAGTGAGAAAATTCCTTTCCTTTTTGAATAAAGGAAGGTTAATTAATGCTCTTTCTCCTTTTCGCTAAACTTCCTTATCGAACCCCTCTTAGATAAACGAAAACACTTTTCTATCTCATCAACTTTTAAATTTTCCATTTATTGTATGATTTACGTTTTAAGACTAAATTGTTAAAATTAATGTCGGTTATTTATAGTGAAATAAAAAGAACTCATTTTGAATGACTTCATGGCGTGGGCTAGACCTCTCCATGGAATAACTTTTCTGAGAGCGGTCAAATTAAATAAGCAAGAAAAAGTGGACTTTTAGAAGAAAAAGATAAAAATTGGAGTTTTGTAAATTTTTTGTTTATAGGGAATTTGGGCTTGAATCTGAGGTTTACCAAGAAAACATTTTTTTTAATTCGGTTTTTAAAAATTAACATTGAAAATTGGAAGGGGGGGATTTTATTAGGGGAAAATTAGCGATTTTTTTCGGTGAAAGAGGAAGGAAAAGCCAAAATTCTGATGAAAAGAAATTTTCTCCGTAAAGAGCAAGGAAATTGCCATGAATCGGGAAAAAGTACTAGTTTGAAGAGCTTCCAACGAAAACTTACTTAAAGAGAGTAAAAATATAGGAGGGGGAAGTATAGAGGAGGGGAGGTATAAGGGAGCGAAGTATAAAGGAGGGGGAACTTTTTCCCAAGACATTTTCTAAGTTTTTTAAAAATAATTTTCCGATTTTTTTTTCAAAAAATTTTTAAGTTTTTTTAAATTTTGTTTTCTTTTTTAAATTTGCACTTTTTTTTTCCAAAAAATGTTCTAATTTCTTTTTTTTTTTCGAAAATTTTCTAAGTAATCAAGCTAGAAATAATGGGATTTTTGCCCAAGAGAGGTCCCTCTCGTAAGGGGTGGAAGTATGAAATTTCTCCTACAAAATAATGATTAATGTAAAAAAAAAATTTTTTTTTACACCAAAAATTCGTAAAAATATAAGGAGTAATTGGTGAAAATTTGGTGAAAATAGGACCAACGGTGCGGCCGCAGCGAATTTTTAAAATTTCAAACAGACATATCTCCGTCATTTTTTTTTCGAAACTCAAAAATCGCCCTCGTTAGTTTCTTGTTCACCGACTATAGAAAATATGGTGAAAATCGGTTAAAAACTTTGGCCGTAAAGTGTTTCGGAAAATAGTACGGCCGGCCGGCTCCACAGACAAAGTTAAGATGGGTCGATTTGACCCTCCGGGGTCTGGAAGACCCTTCCCCAAAAACCCTTCGTGGAGGGTATCACAATAACTTCTTTAAGGAAGTTAAAATGAGTTTCTCCGTCAAAAAATCGAGATATTCTCCAAAATATTTTTAGACAGGTGGTTTTCTCGTTCAAAAGAGATGGGAAAATTCCCAAAACTTGTAAAAAAATGAGTCTCCTGGCCAAAAGAGCAAAAAAGGCGCCTGAAAATTAGGAAAAGGCATTATAACCGAGAAAAATTCCCTAAAAACAGATTACAAAGATTTGAGGTTTTCTCAAAAAATTACGGTAGGGAAAGCACCAAAAATCTAGGGAAAAGAGAGTTTTTGTTCGAAAAACCGCGACTAAACAAACAACTTTTTTCTTGGAGGTGGTCAACCTGTCTTTTAAGTCCTCGAATACTGACCCACTGAGGTCGGTTTTTCAATATTTTACCGAACGATCTTAACCCGGAAGAACTTAAATATCCCCATAAATAAAACTTGACTGTGATATCAATTACAAAATTATCTTGAGTGGAAAAAAAATCCATAAAAAGGGCCTCCTTTAGTCCGTTTATAGTACTTCCACTTGAGAAGACCACGTGTTAAGGGACAAAAAAAACACCACGAGGCATCAGAATAAAAAAAAATGCAGGCACCTCCTTCCTCCTCTTTTCCACCCAACCCCTCGCGGAGCCGCCTTCGAAACATCCAGTGGCTTTGCCGCCTCCGATCAGACAACTCGCCAGACCGTTGGCATGTCCGCAAAAAATACATCGCGTAAAACTTAATTTTTTTTATTTACTTTTTTGTTTTATTTATTAAAGAATTTTAGGTGATTAAAATGTAAGTTAAAAAACTAATTAAGTACGTTTTTTAAATTTCTGAACGGTTTATTTTAATTTAAAAAAATTATTCAACAATTATTTTAATAATAAAAAAGATCCTTTTTTATAGGTAATTTCAAAACGAAGAAATTTCCTTAATTTCTTTTTTCTTCATAAAATTATTTTAAAATTTTTCACGCCCTGCGTATACTTTAAACGATTTTTGAATTGCTCCTTTATAAAGCCTTTAAAATCACCAAAACTTAAAAAAGTTTTTTATTAAAACTTCCCCTTTTAGAAAGAAAAGTTTTTTTTATGTTAAAAAAAATTCAATTTCATTAAATAATTTTTCTGTGCCATCAAGTGGAAAAAAACGAGTTAAAATATGCAGAAATATTGGTAAACTATTTTTATTTTTCCTTTTCTAACTTTATGAATAAAATTTGCATCCATATTTTTATTTAAATGGAAAAAGTCCTCAGTCACTTTTTATTTAAGACTAACGTGGATTTCGCGAGAATTTGAATTTATTTAAGGGTAGCCCAGGATCCGGAGGGGGGGTCTCGCCTATGAGACTGCATAAACCGACGACGTGACGTGCCTTCGTTCACTTCAAATTCAGGTCAAACTCGAATTTATTGCCGAGTCGTGCAGCAAGAAGGTTGCCTGTTTTTTGAAAGGGAAAATAAGGTTCAAAAGTAT
Source organism: Orius insidiosus (assembly GCA_014119065.1). Taxonomy (NCBI): domain Eukaryota; kingdom Metazoa; phylum Arthropoda; class Insecta; order Hemiptera; family Anthocoridae; genus Orius; species Orius insidiosus. The sequence continues at coordinate 72,900 of JACGAQ010000493.1, forward strand.
TCTTATGTCTTGATATCTCAACTGTCGTTGAGCCATGTTGCTTATTAAAAACCGTTCAGAAATATCTTTTTTTTAATTTACTCAGAGTAAGATGTGGGGCAAGCAGGACCTTTCAATTATAGGGAAAAGTTTTTTGATCACGCCAAAATGTGCCATCAGCCTTTGTTTGGCGGTGGAGAGTGTCGAAAATTGTTTATCAGTTTTTATCAAATATCTCGTAAACTACAAGGTTTAGAGCAAAAATATAAAATACAAAAATATTCTACGTTAAATTTCCAACAAATATTGCTTAGTACATAATCTTGCTAAAGTGAACGGTTTCGGAGTTATAAAGGGCCATCTTTTGTTTCAAAAAACAAGAGATCGCAACCCCTAAAATTACTTTCCTAAATTTGAGCCCTAAGAATCGTCGAAAATTTTTTTAAAAAAGCTCGTTTTCTTTATTTTGGGAATGCCTAGGCGGCCTTGGGAGCAGTTTTTCCGAAAAAGTTTTCCTTTGGAAAATGGAAAACTTATTTTTCGACAAAAAAATTTTACACAAATAACTGCTAGTCATTTTGAAGGTTTTGACGAGCTCTTTTCAAAAACATATTATTTAAGAAAATCTGATGAATAGTTTCGTCGTAATGTTTTTACAAAGATATGGAGGAAAATGCCGGGAGTGAAAGAAACTATCTCCCTTTAAGGGGTCAATAATTCGCTCCCGAGGTGAATTCAATTTTTAGGTGTAATTTTGATACTTGATTTTTAAAAAAACGCTTTTTGACCCCCTTCTACACCCCAAACGGTGACAGCAAATTGGCGTTTTTAAAACTCTAATCTCATAAATTGAAAGGTTCTGCCCTCTAGCTCTACCTAATGATATTTTATGTGTGAAAAAGTGAAGTTTTTGAAAAGTGAATGGATTATCTGTGATGGGAAATGGCGATCGTAATGTCATCCCGGAGCAAAATCGTCGTGGGTGCTATAATAGTCACTTTCCTCCTGGCGGCGGTTCTCGTCGTAGGGACGACCGCCGGATGGTTCAGCGGGAAACATCAACTAATGCCAGCCCCGCATCCATTACAGCATCCATTTTTAAAGGTACTCTAGTTAATATTTAAACGAGGTTTTAATACTTAACGCCTAGTTAAAGCATTTTCAATCTAAAATCCCCTATTTTACCCATAGAATGATAAATCGTCCGATTTCGCTACAAGGGCCGCGGACTAACTTAATGAGACACGAGCGATCGAGCACATCAACGGGATTTATAACCGCATTTTGTCCACCCGTGGAGGAAAAAAAATTTATTCAGATTTTCACAAAATTTTTACTTTTAAAATGAAAGACTTCCCACGGGAGACGAGAAAAAAAAACCCTAGGGGAAAAAGTTTTTTGCATAGATTTACATGTAGTTTGATTAAACTCTCATGACAATGTACTCAATTTAAATATAAATGCCGATCGATGAATTTTAATAAGAAGGCTTACAAATTCGTAATTTTTAGTAAAAAGGTGGGTGTTGAGGTGTCACCTGCAACTGTTCAATTAGACTCAAAAGGAAGGGCAATAAATTTCACCGAGAGTCCGATACTCGTCTGCCGTCTTTGAGAAGGGTTTTATTGCCGAAGGGCCAACCGGAAAACGGTGGAGAGGTTTCAAAATGCCCGGGTTCTCATCTTGTTAAACAAACCGATTTCTCTCCCATCGGAACTTCCCCGGGCGTAAAACAAGCAGTTTGAACGGCCGGTTAATTAACCTTTCAAGAGTTGTGGACCCAAGTTGACATTAAACACATGTTTAAAACAGTTTTACATTACGAAATCTCGATTTTAACTTTTTAAAGTTATATTTAAAATGCCGAGGTATTGGAGCACTTACAAGGGAGTATTGTTCGCTGAAGGTGTTTTTACGTTCACTCTGCAGTCGCTACGGGTCAAAACGGAGCTTCAAACTGGATACGAGCTGACGATGAAGTTTGCCGATCATACCCACCATCCGTACATATCAACGCAGCTTCTGTGCGTTTTCGCCATTTTTACAGCAGTCGTCGGATGGTTCTCCGACTACATTGGCAAAACATTCGTGACGATGGCGGGAATCGTCCTTGCCATCCTATCAAGCATCGCAGCACTTTTCGCACATTCCGAATTCGAAGAAGACGCGTGAGAACCTTCTTTTGGTCTCAAAAATGCTTTTTTATTTCTACATCTCGACCTCTGGCGTACGCAACTCGTTATTAATGGATCAATTTTATGCAGTAGACGATCTGGAACGATTCAAAAGGTACATTTTCATTCTGATTTATATTCGAGTTGTCGGCATCTTTTTGGCAAACGTTCTATACGTTTATGGCCTCACTGATGACTATTACTGGATGATTATCTTTGGCTTAGGTGTTGCTTTAGGTTTGTTTTACTTAGGCTGGTTCTGCTCCGTAAACCCTTTCATTTATTTAGATCCAGTCTATTTTCGCATATGGGAAAACTGTTTGAGGTGTTGTTTACTCTCTTTGATCAACAAACCACCCAAAATTACGGCGAAAGATTTACGTGCGAGTATGTCCAGCCTTTTGAATATGAAGCCCGAAAAATTCGATTATGATGAAGCGCTTGCTGTAGCGGAGCCGCCGGCGACTATCGAAAAATGGGGATATAGAGCGATCACAAGAGAACCTTCACCGCCGAAGATAGAAGGAGCTGAAGAACCGAAGAAAAAAACGTTTTTCGGTTGGCTAGCTAGTTTCTTCACGTCAAAAAAAGAGCCGCAGATACCACTGAGAAGAAAACCACCTCCAAAACATTGGCTTTTTAATTCAAAACCTCTTTGCTCCGACTATATCATTTGGCAAACCATCGGCCTTCGCTCTACGTTTCTCATCTTAATCCCAGGCGTGTTTTTAGGCAATTTTATGATGTTCATTATCGCCACAGCTAATTTTCATTCTCAATTTATGATCTTGCCCTTTGAAGAGTTCACACCAGAGGAAACCGGGAAATACTGGTGGATGACATTCGACGCCTTTACTTTTCCAATTTTTGAATTTATTCCACCCTTTTCTCAAAAAGCGTAAATTCAGAGATCTTCATTACGTTCTATCTGCTTATTGTCTTCTTTTCGTGGCGTTATTGACTCTTCTTTATATTCAAATTAGCTTGGAAATTAACTTACAGTACGTTCCTCAACCTCTGAAAAGTCAGGTAAGAATCTACAACTCATTTGGCACTAAAACGACCGTTTCCTCCGCATGGTTCGGCGTCCAGAACATCAACGCTTACGAATTCGCGTTAATAAAAAACATCAAAATGAAATCCTCAAAAGAAGAATATAGACATATTAGAATAGAAAATTTAGAACAAAAATTAAAAAAAGATATAAAATATTTCCATCTGATCGATAAAACGACCATTTCCTACATTGTAACTTCGGAAGGCATCGAGAAAAACAGTCAACGCGACCCGAGTTTATTCAAATTGAAAAATACTGCGGATAAAGTATTTTTATATTTGGTTAGCTCTATTAGGAGTAATCAGTTTATTCTTAATTTGACGAAACAAATTCTCATGATGTCATAACGATGTCGTTTGTAAACCGTGACGTCATTATTTTAGACCCTGATGTCGAATACAACGTCACATATACCTTCTTTCAACCTCCCAGATACTACGAAAACTACACATCGATCGGTCCATTCAAATCGTCGACGATGAACGTCCTTTTTGTCTACGAAAACCGCCCCATACGACGTTTCGAGATGCAGAATTTTTTAGTCGAAGGACCTCTCCATTTATTATTTCCATCTGTTGATTCCTTTGATATTTATCAGTTTTGCCAACGCTATAACTTCAAGCTCGTACTATAGATTCGTATATTTGGAATCTCCGGAGAAAATGAGGTCGACGATGCTTTCGATGATTATCGTTTGAATCTTTCTCGATGGGACTTTTCGCTCTTATTTCATCAACGTCTCTAACTACAGCCATATTTATATGTCTCATCGTTCAGATTATCGGCTTTTTTGTCATTTTATATCTAACCTCGAAATATCAGTATAAAATAAACACTGTTTGAAATGTTAAGATTCTCTCTCTCGAACACAAGAAAAAAGGATAACCAGTTTTTTACTTTCTTAAAGAAGTTATTGTGATACCCTCCACGTCGGGTTTTGGGGAAGGGTCTTCCTGACCCCGAGTCTGTGGTGCCGGCCGGCCGTCCGTAGCATTTTTCCGGAACACTTTACGGCCACAGTTTTCAACCGATTTTCACCAAATTTTCACACAAAAATTCTTTAGCCGGTGAAGAAGAATGAAACGAGGGCGGTTTTTTGAATTTCGAAAAATGGTGGAGATATGTCTGTTGAAATTTTAAAAAATTCGTTGCGGCCGAACCGTTGGTCCGATTTTCACCAAATTTTCACCAAATACTCCTTATATTATTGACGCATTTTTGGTGTAAAAAAATTGCCACTTTTAATTATTATTTTTATTAGTGGGGAGAAATTCATACCTCTACCCATTACGAGAGGCACATCCCCAGGCCAAGGAGCCCACTATTTCTACCTTGATACTTAAAAAATGTTCGAAAAAAAACTCGGAAAATTCTTCAAAAAATCTTAGAAAATTTCTTGAAAAAACTTGGAAAATTTTTCGAAAAAAAAAAACTTTCCCCTCCGTTATACTTCCCCCCCTTTATACTTTCCCTCCCTTATACATCCCCTTCGTTATACTTCCTCTCCCATATACTTCCCATTCGTTATACTTTCCCCCCTATATTGTTACTTCTCTTTAAGGAAGTTTGGAAGCTCTTCAAACCAGTACTTTTTCATTGTTTTCTTGAAAGATCGTAAGAACTAAATATAAGCTTCGTTCCAACCGCAGTTTGAAATTGGTTTGAAACCCTGGAGCATGCGCAGAAGGAATTGGCCGTCATATTTGACGTCGTTCAAATCGTTTGTCCGCCCTTGACACTTAAAAATATTTTCGAAAAAAAATAACTTAGAAAATTTTTCAGAATAAAACGCAAAAAAAGAAAACCCGGAAAATTTTTGGAAAAAAAAACTTAGAAAATTTTTTGACAAAGAAAAAACTTAAAAATTTTTCGGAAAAAAAAACTCGGAAAATTAAATTTAAAAAAAAAGAAAACCAGGAAAATTTTGGGTAGATTTTCAATGTATCGTGGGAAAATGCTGTTGTTTTTGCATTTAACAAGGATCTTTCTTCTTGCATTTAGCATTGACAAGTTTTCGGTCAACTTAATGAAAATTTTTGAAAAAAAAAAAATAAAAAACTTCCCGCTCCGTTATACTTCCCCTCCCTTTTACTTCCCTTCCTTCATACTTTCCCTCCCTTATACATTCCCCTTCGTTATACTTTTGTTCTGTTATACTTCCCCCTCTGTTATACTTCCCCTCCTATATACTTCCCCCTCCTTTATTTTTAACTTCCTTAAAGAAGTTTACTTCTCTGTAAGGAAGTTTTCGTTGGAAGCTCTTCAAACCAGTATTTTCTTTACGAAATTTTAATAATTTATAATAACGTTATTATCTTAATGGTAAGATTTGGTCATGTACTTAGTGGGGCTATTTATTTTTTTAAACGAGTTACCCTCTCAGTTGTGTTAATGGGAAATCTTTTACCACACCTTCCTTTTTTTTCTCTTCCCTCCCGTTAAAAGTCGAGGATTTAGGCAGGGTTGAAGTGTTCTTTGCACAGGTAATCACTTAGCACGGGAAGCAACCTTCGCCCTCCCCTGGCTTAACGACCCCTTCGTTACCCTGTATTTAATACGAGAAAATTTTAAAGACGTATGAGAATATAAACTTGATTTCAAAAAGGGCGCGAGGGTGAGGGAGGGATTTTTGATTTACGCTTTTCACATTGTTGTACAACTTTCGAGTTGGGAAAGTAAACCGGAGGGGTAAATATGAAAAATTAATATTTGATACTCGAATATTGATTTCATGGAAATCACAAATTTGAATTTTCACAAAACTAAAATTCGTGGGTCAGTGGTCATGTTATTTGACTCGTACTCCTTGCGTGGAAAGACCTAAAATCCCTGAAAAGGGGATGAAAAAAAAAATGAAAAGGGCGCGAGGGCGAGGGAGAGGATTCGCCTTTATTAAATTTCCTCTCTTTTGATTTACGCTTTTCACATTGTTGTACAACTTTCGAGTTGGGAAAGTAAACCGGAGGGGGTAAATATGAAAAATTGATACTCGAATATTGATTTCATGGAAATCACAAATTTGAATTTTCACCAAACACTCTAAAATTCGTGGGTCAGTGGTCATGTTATTTGACTCGTACTCCTTGCGTGGAAAGACCTAAAATACACGCACGATGTGAAATGGGATGAAAAAATACCATCTCAGGAGTCCTATCATTGATCTCAAAATATTAAACAAAAACCATAATTAAGAGGGAAGCCTACGTAACGAAAAAAATCGCTTTTTAGGGTCCAAGGAGGCAAAAAGTGAAGATTATTTGGTTAGATGAGACCCGCACGACGTGAATGTTGTGAAGGCTTGTTATAACCTCAGCGCCCCTTTTTATTGTTTCCTTCCCCATTGTCAACGAAAAGGGCAACAAAAAAAAGTTTTTATTTTAAAAATAATACATTTTAATCCTTTGTTTCTTCTTGTTTTTTATTTTAAAAGTAGTTATGACGGCTTTCGATTCAGAAAGTGGCTTAAACATAATTACCAAAGTTTATAGATTAAACAAAAGTTTCCTAATTTGATGCGTTGAAGTTAAATTTTCGGTGAACGTCTCGGTTAAGAAAGTTCATTAAAACAAAAGTACGTTTTGACCACTTGTAAAGCGAGAGAAATGGCTTTCTTGTTTTGTTCTGTAGAGTCTCCCCGGCTCATAAATATGCATGTATGGATCCGGAAAATTCACCGGTGAATAACGAAACTTTATATTGACCTCTTATAATTCAAACTAGGGCAATAATCGGGTGAAAAATGGCCGCCGAAAATCAAACTTTCTTTTTAATGAATTGCGTTGATCGCACTTCAGAAAAAAAGTACTAGTTTCAAGAGCTTCCAACGAAGACTTCCTTAAAAAGAAGTAAAAATATAGGAGGGGGAAGTATTAAAAGGGGAAGTATAACGGAGGGGGAAGTATAAGGGAGGGGAAGTTTAACGGAGGGGAAGTTTAACGGTGAAAAATGGCCGCCGAAAATCAAACTCTCTTTTTAATGAATTGCGTTGATCGCATTTCCGAAAAAAAGTACTAGTTTCAAGAGCTTCCAACGAAGACTTCCTTAAAGAGAAGTAAAAATATAGGAGGGGGTAGTATTAAAAAGGGGAAGTATAAGGGAGGGGAAGTTTAACGGAGGGGAAGTTTAACGGTGAAAAATGGCCGCCGAAAATCAAACTCTCTTTTTAATGAATTACGCTGATCGCATTTCAGAAAAAAAGTGAGTGTTGGAAGAGTTTCCAAGGAAGACTTCCTTAAAGAGAAGTAAAAATATAGGAGGGGGGAGTATTAAAAAGGGGAAGTATAAGGGAGGGGAAGGTGAAAGGAGGCGAAGTTTAACGGAGTGGAAGTATAACAGTGGGGATGTATAACGGAGGGGGAAGTATAAAGGGGGTACGTATAACGGAGGAGAAGTACAAAGGAGGGGGAAGTATAAGGGAGGGGAAGTTTAACGTTGAAAAATGGCCGCCGAAAATCAAACTCTCTTTAATGAATGCGTTGATCGCTCTTCAGAAAAAAAAGGACTAGTTTGAAGAGCTTCCAACGAAGACGTCCTTAAAGAGAAGTAAAAATATAGGAGGGGGAAGTATTAAAAAGGGGAAGTATAACGGAGGGGGCAGTATAAGGGAGGGGAAGTTTAACGTTGAAAAATGGCCGCCGAAAATCAAACTCTTTTTTTAACGAATTGCGCCGATCGCACTTCAGAAAAAAAGTAATAGTTTGAAGAGCTTCCAAGGAAGACCTCCTTAAGAGAAGTAAAAAATAAAGGAGGGGGAAGTATTAAAAAGGGGAAGTATAACGGAGGGGAAGTATAAGGGAGGGGAAGGTTAAAGGATGAGAAGTATAAGGGAAGGGAAGTATAACGGACGGGGAAGTATAAGGGAAGGGAAGTATAACGGAGGAGAAGTATAAGGGAGGGGAATTATAACGGACGGGGAAGTATAAGAGAGGGGAATTATAACGAAAGGAGGAAGTATAAAGGAGGGGAAGTATAAGGGAAGGGAAGTATAACGGAGGAGAAGTATAAGGGAGGGGAATTATAAGGGAGGGGAGGTATAAGGGAAGTGAAGTATAACGGAGGAGAAGTATAAGGGAGGGAAATTATAACGGACGGGGAAGTATAAGAGGGGGAATTATAACGAAAGGAGGAAGTATAAAGGAGGGGAAGTATAAGGGAAGGGAAGTATAACGGAGGAGAAGTATAAGGGAGGGGAATTATAACGGACGGGGGAGTATAAGGGAGGGGAATTATAACGAAAGGGGGAAGTATAAAGGAGGGGAAGTGCAAAGGAGGGTACGTATAACGGAGGGGAAGTGTAAGGGAGGGGAAGTATAACAGAGGGAAAAGTTAGTTAGTTTTTCAAATTTTTTTGTTTTCGAAAAAATTTTCAAGTATTCCGTAAAGTGTAAGTAAAGTGTTCCGGAAAAAAAATGCTACGGCCGGCCGGCATAACAGACAAAGTCGAGATCGGTAAATATTCGATTTGACCCTCCGGGGTCTGGAAGACCCTTCCTCAAAAACCCGATGTGGAGAGTATCACAATAACTATAACGAAGTTAAAAAATAATAAAAATTTAAGGGTTTCGTTCATTTTTAAATATAAAATAAACCCTTTTTTTAGTATATTGACCCATAAAAGGTCGGTTTCGTCCGGTCCGTAAAACAAGAACATTTGGAGGAGAATGATTGGATTTCGTAACGTCTCTAACAAGTGAAAATATTAGATTCAACCCTTGGGAGAAGGATTTTCATATTTTAAGATCCCTCTGACCGTAAGGGGCGGTTTTTCCACATCGGCGGATCGGTATTCGAAAAAACCGGTTTTTAAAATACCTATTTTATAAAAGTTTCTCAGTGCTATTCGTGTAAAGACGGTTTTAAAGGTTTAAAAGGTGGCCTCATGTATATTCAAAGGAGTTCAGGGATTCTTTTAAAACCACTGTTTAAATCACTGGTTTTTTTTTTTCAACAATCTGGCAATTTAATTCGATTCAAAATAAAACTCTATTATTTTGAAACTTTGAAAGTTTCAAGAGTTAAAAGCTTCCAAGACTTCTTGAAACCTTAGCTCTTTTTAAAGTGCCCTTCAGCCTCAAAATGTGTATTAGTTCTAGATTACTTTTATTATAAATCGTTGTGTGGAGAGAGTCAATTACCATGATCCTGGAGCATGCGCAGAAGGATCTGCACGTCAAATTTGAAGTCAGATGATTTCAGATTTGACGGACAAACGAATTTGTGGTCGAAATCCTTCTGCGCATGCTCCAAGAGTTTCAAACTGCGGTTGGAACAAAGCTAATAGTTTATGAGCTAAGAGACACTAAAGTTATAAACGTTCCTTGAAATTCTCCTTCATTTTACTAAAAGGATTCCTTCTATTTGAAGGAACGTATCACTGGGCTTTACTTTTAGGAGTGCCATTGTCCGCATCGCAAATATGTCATTCGTAGATGACGAGACCACTCGATTCTTATAATAAAATGGCCAAGTGAAAAGTCTATAATAAACTAGTCCCTTCGTAACCCTTTACAAGGGCTGACGTGTTGTAAAACTGTTAGGGGGAAATAACGAGGCCCTTGAGAGGGCGGAAAGGGGGAAAGGGACGCGGGAAAGCGCGAAAAAGCCTCTCAGTTTCCGGCCCTTCGACTTCTCCCGGAAACCATTCGCCATCATCGAAATCGAGGACAAAACCTTTAGAAAAGACGCCTCCTTTTAATTGTTTGGAAACCAAATTTTCAATATAAAATGTTTTTTTAAAAAGTTTGAATTGGATGGAGGGAAAAAAATGCTTTTAGATTTTGAAAATAACGTTTTCCTTTTAATACTCTGATTCCAGTGCTTTTAAGCCGCGCGTCGGCCATTTGAAAGGGGTTTCCAAACGAGGTGTGACTCCGAGACGTACAAACGATGAAAGGGCCACCAACCAAAACACATTTCACTAAAAAAAATATTCAAAGCAACTTTTCAAATCGAAAAAAAAAGTGTTAAGAAAAATTTTATGTTCCTTAATAATTTAAAAGAAAATCTCAAACGTTCCAAAATTAATTGAATTTGCGGAGTAAACAGTACAATTGGCATTTTAAGTCTCGGCGTAGAGAGATGGGTTTAAATAAATTATAAACAACCCCCCGGAGTTTTCAGAAGCAAAAGAGAGATTGATCTTAATCAAGCCGGCGAGGCAAACAACGTCCTGAGGAACCTCCGCGTAATAAACCCACCCGCTCTGACTTTGAACACGTTTCCCCTATAACACGATTCCCCAACCACCGCATTTCGAGATAGCCATACATTTCAGATTGGTAAATCATGCCAAAAAAATAAAAAGGAATTTTCGATTTTTTGTTTGAAGTTTAAATTTGGTCTACATGGACTTCTGATCCTATAAAAATCGTGATAGAGTGAGTTTGGGGCACAGCTTTCGACATAATTTCGTGACATAATTTCGTCATAAGAATGAATGATTAGGGAAATTAATATGGACATAATTTCTTAAAGTTAAAGTGTCTGTGGTACGACTGGTTTTTATTTTATTTTTTTAAATTGTCGATATTATTTTGTTTAAAGTTTAATTTTGGTCTACATGGACTTCTGATCTTATAAAAATCGTGATAGAGTGAGTTTGGGACACTCCTTTCGTCATAAAAACGGCTCGACATAATTTCGTCATAAGAATTATGGAATTTAACTGGAATAAATTTGGTCTACATGGACTTTTGATCCTATAAAAATCGTGATAGAGTGAGTTTGGGGCACAGCTTTCGTCATAAAAACGTTTCGGCATAATTTCGTCATAAGAATGAATGATTATGGAATTTAATATGGTCATAATTTCTTAAAGTTAAAAATGCCTGTGTATGAGTAAAAGTGTCTGTGGTACGACTGGTTTTTATTTTTTTAAAAAATTGTCGATTTTATTTTGTTTAAAGTTTAAATTTGGTCTAGATGGACTTCTGATCTTATAAAAATCGTGATAGAGTGAGTTTGGGGCTCTCCTTTCGTCAGAAAAACGGCTCGACATAATTTCGTCATAAGAATTATGGAATTTAACTGGAATAAATTTGGTCTACATGGACTTCTGATCCTATAAAATCGTGATAGAGTGAGTTTGGGGCACAGCTTTCGTCATAAAAACGTTTCGACATAATTTCGTCATAAGAATTATGGAATTTAACTGGAATAAATTTGGTCTACATGGACTTCTGATCCTATAAAAATCGTGATAGAGTGAGTTTGGGGCACAGCTTTCGTCATAAAAACGTTTCGACATAATTGATTGGTTTTTTGTTTAAAAAAAATTGTCGATTTTATTTTGTCTGAAGGTTAAATTTGGTCTACATGGACTTCTGATCTTATAAAAATTGTACTAGAGTGAGTTTGAGGCACACCTTTCGTCATAAAAACGTCTCGACATAATTTCACCATAAGAATGAATAATTATAGAATTTAACATCTGGTCATAATTTTTTAGAGTTGAAAATGTCTGTGTGCGAGTAAAAGTGTTAAAAAATGTCCCAACTATTAAGATTCCGTTTTAATCCGGAAGAAAGCGCCACAATCGAATGACAGTGTGGTCAATGGCGGAGGGCCGCCATGTTGTTTCGTTTTGTGTTTTTCTAATCCTATTTTTGTATTAACGCATTGTGTGTTTTGTCGAATTCTCAGAAAAAGGTTGTTTCCTCTCTCTTTTTTTAGCGTGAAAATTAATTCATTAGGTAATTGGTTCAGATAAAAACCTTATTACTGTGAATAGAGAATTAATAATTAAAAGTTAAAATCGATAACGTATGGAATAGTTAATAATTTTAAACAAATATTTGATGAACGACGCTAAGTAGATAAATCGGATCTTGGGTTATTGTGTACTTAGTGGAGCGGAAGGGTTCGCTAGGGCGTCGGCTTGTTTTCCCATCCCCGCCCACCTCTTTCACTTGTCGTTCGCGAAGGGCCCCGCGTGTTTAAGATAACGTAGGTCCGTTCGAGCCGAACGTTTTCCCCAGGGATTCCAACGGCTATGAAATTTCGAATTCAACTCACGAACGCGTTTTTTTCCGTCCGACCAAACAACGTTTTGATTCTTTGGCGTTTTTCCCATTCGAATTTTCGGCCTTTCCAGAAACTTAGTGAGAAATACGATTTTTTTCTATCTTAATAACGAAACCAATTCTTTTGATAAAGAAAAAACGAAGAGCGGAAAAAATTAAAAACTGTCAAAAGAGTACTAATTATAACCTTAAAAAAGCCTCCCGACGGGAATCATTTTTTCCACCCCAATTAATATTGAAAGATTAAAGTCAAATTGTTCTTTTTTGTTCTCCCCCACAAGTATTAGCATAAGTTGTAATTACAGGTGGCAGATTTTCAGGAGGGGAAAAAAAATTTCCTGAGAAAAGGATTCTAAAAAAAAGAGTCTTTAAGTCCTCGACTTATATTTTATTCAACGATTTTTCTAAATGGGAGCGGACGGGATTCCGTTCAAGCGAGATAGATGAGTTTGAGAAAAACTCAACACATTTGAAATAAATTTGCATGTCAGAAAAAAAAGTTGATCTTTTATTCAGGATATTTGAAGGGAGGGTCAGCGTTCTCTTGTATTGTAAATTTGATTGTTAATTAATAACTTGAAACATTGATCAATAACAGGAACTCTGGATTCATTGGTACTACTACATTGTGAATATTAATGCGCGAATTTAACCTGGAACCTCGTTTTGAAAGTGAATGATGTCAGTTGAAGCGATGAGAATTTTATGGTCTTAAAATGATATTCCTGAAGCCCAGCCAAAAGTCGAATCATGAGGGGCTTAGGGAAAGAAAAAAAGATTTTTAACAAGAGCGTTAGCCAGGAGAAAATTTCTTTGGATAAATTCATTGAGCTTAATGGCTCGAAAATAATGTTTTAGGTATAAAAATTTCGTTTTGTCTTTTTTCGGTTTGAAATTGGGTTTCTATGGCGAAAAGAACGAGAAAAACGCACAAAAATATAAAAAAAAAGAGGGTTAACCCAGATGTAGGTAAAGCCTGAAAACCTGGTAAAAGTGAAGTTTCTCGGCCGAAAGATCGGGGGTTTAGCAGTAAAAAAACGGAGAAAAACTTCCGAAAATGGGGGTTGTCCGTAATAAAAGTACTAATTTGAAGATCTTCCAACGAAAACTTCCTCAAAGAGAAGGAACAATATAGGAGGGGGAAGTATTAATGAGGGGAGGTATAACGGAGGGGGAAGTATAAAGGATGGGAAGTTTAAGGAGGTCTTTAAGGAGATCTTCCAACGAAAACTTCCTCAAAGAGAAGGAACAATATAGGAGGGGGAAGTATTAAAGAAGGGAAGTATAACGGAGGGGAAGTTTAAGGAGGTCTTTAAGGAGATCTTCCAACGAAAACTTCCTCAAAGAGAAGGAACAATATAGGAGGGGGAAGTATTAAAGAGGGGAAGTATAAAGGAGGGGAAGTTTAATGAGGTCTTTAAGGAGATCTTCCAACGAAAATTTCCTCAAAGAGAAGGAACAATATAGGAGGGGGAAGTATTAAAGAGGGGAAGTGTAACGGAGGGGGAAGTATAAAGGAGGGGAAGTTTAAGGAGGTCTTTTAAGTTTAAGGAGTCTTTTAACACTTTAAGTCTTTTAAGTTTTCAAGTGTAAGGAGGTTTTTTTTTTCAAAAAAATTTTTCTCAGTATCAAGGGAGAAATAATGGGATTTAGCCCAAGGGAGGTCCCTCTCGTAACGAGTGGAAGTAAGAAATTTCTCCCTACTAAAATGATAATTAATGTAATAAAAATTATAATTTTGTTACACCAAAAATTCTTGAAAAATATAAGGAATAACTGGTGAAAATTTGGTGAAAATCGAACGGCCGCAGCGAGTTTTATAAAATTTTAAACAGACATATCTCCCGCCATTTTTCGAAATTCGAAAATCGCCCTCGTTAATTTCTTGTTCACAGATTAAAGAAAAGGTGAAAATCGGTGGAAAACTGTGGCCGTAAAGTTTTCCGGAAAATGTGTTACGGCCGGACGGAACTACTGACAAAGTTGAGATCGGTTATGATTTCATAATTGGATTTGAACCTCGGCTTCTGGTAGACTCTTCCCCAAAAACCCGACGTGGAGGGTATCGCAATAACCTTCTTTAAGGAAGTTAACATTGTTATGGCCCTAAAAAGGTTTAGGGAAAAGAGAAAAAGGAAAAAAAAGCCGAAAAAAAAAAAAAAAAGGCGATTCTTTGCCGAAAAACCTTGGAAAACGCCCCAAAAATACTGTAGAACGGGTGTTTCGGCCCGGAAATCCTGTAAAACGGGTATTTCTCTGCCAAAAGGAAGTTTAAAAAAGTGGGTTTATCTATTATAAAAATCAAGGATTTAATTTAATTGATTTAAAAAAACTGTTGAAAAGGGGTTTTATCGAAAGTCGAAATTTTTCTCGAAATAGTGCTCGGTGCAGCAGTTTTTTAGGCTAAAATCGGAGGGAACCTCCCGATACAAAAAGTGAATTTTCTCGGAGAAAAAAAAATTATCGGGAATATAAAGTTAAAAAATGATGAAGGCAGAAAACCAAGTTAGTAGATGTCGACGCTAAGAAAGAGGTCTTTTTTAACATCGTAAAAGTTTTGAGGTATAGTTTTTTATCTTTGGTCGAAACAAGTGGTGTCAAAGTTTAGTCTTTTAACCTTTTCTTCCTGTCGAAAAAGAAGCGCGCGGGGGGTAAAAAGGAGGGGGATTTATCTCTTTTTCCAGTACACAATAGGACCCTTTGAAAGATTGCGTCTTCTGCCTCAAAACGTGAAGGCGTTAGAATCCGGTATCTACGGGTGAACACCTGATGAAAAAGTAGCAAAGTCGTACGTCATCTCTCAACCCCCCAGTCTCCCGCCTGCTCTGACGACAATATTCTTCGATTTATGGCTATGTTTGGAAAAATTTTGAATTTTAGGGTGAAACTTTTTTTTGTTATATTTATATTCTGTGGGGACTAAAAATTCACCTAATAGGATAAAAGGTTTTTAGAGTTTTGATTTATTCTTTTTTTCCCTCTGAAACAAGGATTGCGAGCTCTAATTATTTGGTTGTAAATCTCGTTAATCCATGTTGTCGGACTTTGAAGCTCATGACTGAAACCACGCGACTCTCGCATTTGTCATCCAAAGATGTTCCCGCCCACGGCTTTTTGAAGCAGGAAAAAACGGGTTCGTTTTTAGGCGATTTCTCTTCTTTGTTTTATAGTTTTTAATTAAACTTCCCTTCTCCCGGCTTCAATTATACTCGAGGCCCATTTTCAAGATGTTTTTCAACCCCTGTCCGAAACGCTTTTGAATTTAATTTATCGACCAACTCGTTTCCCTAATCGTCTTAGACGGCCTAAATCGAAACACCGATAAACTACTTATTTTGAAACCCTATTCAAATTAACTTAACAAAGCGAACAAAATTAGCTTGAAGTTCTCAAAATCTCTCCAATAAAATCACTATTATGTTTTTCCATAGTTCCTCCATTTTTTCTCAAAATCTTTGTAAAAGGATTACGACGAAACCATTCATCGGATTTTCTTAACTAATATATTTTTGAAAAGAGCTCATCAAAACCTTCAAAATGACTAGAGGTTTTTTTGTAAAAATTTTTTTGTCGAAAAGTAAGTTTTCCATTTTCCAAAGGGAAACTTTTTCGGAAAAACTGCTCCCAAGACCGTATAGACATTCCCAAACTAATGAGAACTAGCTTTTGTAAAAAATTTTCCGACGATTTTTAGTGCTCAAATATAGGAAAGTACTTTAGGTTCCCTCTTTTTCTGGTTTAATTTTGATGCCGGATCCGCCTAGTAGGATTATCGTAACCATTTTAACTTCCTAAAAGAAGTTATTGTGAAACCCTCCACGTCGGGTTTTTGGGGAAGAGTCTATCAGAAGCCGGAGGTTCAAATCGAATATTCATCTTTACCGATCTCAACTTTGTCTGTGGTGGCGGCCGGCCGGCACGTAAAAAATGCTACGGCTTTCAATTTAATTGAGAAGGGTGAGTCGAAGAAGCCGAGGAGCGGCTTTTGCGAGGGGGCTTGAAAGAGGAGAGAAATAGAAATCCAATGACTTTGAAACAAATCAATTTTTTTCCCAACATCGCTGGGATCGAACCCCGGACTCCTTGATAAAAATAGGATCATTTTTAAAATCGCAGAAACTGCAAATTTTTAACTTTTCTACGGCGTTTGATCGTTTTTTTAATTACCTCTAATCCTCAATGTCCACCTTAAGCAGTTTAAAACTTAGATCAAACAGCTTCAAAGTAGCATTATAAGCGGGTTCTGTCTAGTTTCATAGCAAAGTCCTTTCAACTTAAGTTAAGTCCGCATTCTTTTTATGAAATAGTTTTTCGAAGTCTGGAGTGGCTTATGAAAAAAATATTTACCATAAAAATTATAGGTAATAATTTAAAAAGTTTCTGTTTTAAAAGGGGAAATTTAAATTTTAAACGACTCTTGTTGAAAGACGAAGGAAACTGTGACTTAAATAGATAATTTTCGAGGTTTTACGAAATAAGGAAGACTTGCTGTATAATGAGGGGCTAACTGGTTGACAGTAAACGGGTTAATAGAGTTGCCACTGTTAACCGTGTTATAAAGTATAAAGCCTTGTACATTGTTCAACAGATGTGAAGTTCTAAATCATAATTCCGCAATACGCGCCTTAGGATTGAGTTCGCCATTAGTTGAACATTAGCTTCTGAAACTTGATCTTGATGCTTTTCATTTTTATGTCAATATTCTTCCATTGTTAACATCAACACAAATTAATCACGCGATGTCATCCTTTATTCAGTCTCCATTGTTTATTGTCGGACGGTAATCAAACCGGACGATAAAAAAATACGTGACCGGATCGGAACGAGGAATGTCCGAAGATGGGGAAAAGAGATAAAAATTGGTGGCGTTATTCCTGTTATTTTAACGTATTGATAAGTATGAAAATCGAAGACTTTTCCATTAAAAATACCCTTAATATAAGACCATCAACATGAAAGAGAAGTTATTGTACAACCAACCAGGTTGGGAAAGGGTAAATGAAATATAAGTACTGGTTTGAAGAGCTTCCAACGAAAACTTCCTTAATGGGAAGTAACAATATAGGAGGGGGAAGTATAACGGAGTGGCCGTAAAGCGGAGGGGGAAGTATAACGGAGTGGACGTACATCGGAGGGGGAAGTACAACGGAGGGGATGTATAAGGGAGGGAAAGTATAAAGGAGGGGGAAGTATAAGCGAGGGGAAGTATTTCGAAGGGGAAGTTTTTTTGTTTTCTTTTTTTTCGAAACATTTTTTAAGTTTTTTCAAGAAATTTTCTAAGGTTTTTTTTCGAAAAATTTTCCGGGTTTTCTTTTTTAAGTTTCCGCTTTTTTTTTCTGAAAAATTTTCTAAGTCCTTTTTTGTCAAGGTAGAAATAATGGGCTCTTTGGCCTAAGGATGTGCCTCTCGTAATGGGTGGAAGTATGAAATTTCTCCCTACTAATAAAAATAAAAATTAAAAAGTGGCAATTTTTTTAAACCGAAAGTTCGTAAAAAATATAAGGAGTCTTTGGTGAAAATCGGATTAATGGTTCGGCCGCAGGGAATTTTTTAAAAATTCAAACAGACATATCTCCGCCATTTTTTCGAAATTCAAAAATCTTAGATTCTTCTTCACCGGCTAAAGAAATTTGTGTGAAAATTTGGTGAAAATCGGATGAAAACTGTGGCCGTTTAGTGTTCGGAAAAAAATGCTACGACCGGCCAAGAACAACACAAGAATGTAACGAGGGCGATTTTTGAATTTCGAAAAAATGGCGGAGATATGTCTGTCTTTCCATCAGACTTTCCACCTTTTTTAAATAATTTGGCCACTTACCTTATATTGATGGCTATGATTGCTATGACTGTCTGAGGTGCCGGCCGTCCGTTAGACCGAAAACTTCACATTCGCTGGGCGAAGAATTTCCTTTTTCCTTCCTTATTTCTGAAATTTTATACGTTATCTATCGAGTTTGATCCCTTTGTGTAGCTTACCTCTACTCCACCATAGCCTCAAAATGTTTCCGACTTTTCCCGCTTTTCGCTTTCCCATAAAAAAAGCTAAAAATTTGAATCAATGAATTAGTTCAAATTTTACTTATTTTAAGAGACTTTTTATGTCCTTGTAAGCTCTAAGTACCTCAACTCGTGTGATTTCAACAGTTTCTCTCGTCATCATAAAATACTTCTGTTAAGTACTATAACCGCTCGACCAACTTTACTGTAGAATGATAAACAGCAGTTTTGTCCAGCAAAAAGAGAAAGATGTAATTAGAAAAAAGGTAGGATCCCCACAAAAACACCCCGTGTAAAAAACACCCCGCCTCGCAAAAATCCTTTTACATCAGCCGGAAAAAGTTGTGATATCAACTTCCCCGCCCTCAAATGAGCGAGAAGAGTCGATACGCCCGAGTGGTAGGTACGATGATGTGAGAAGCATGATGCCCGTGCTCCCGTTTTCAATGCTCCCCTTGGCGGCATCGCGAAATGTTTGTTTACAGGGACGTAGTTAAGACGTGCTGTGCGTTCTTCGGGAAAAATCGTTTTAATTCAAACACTCAGACATACGTAGATGAAGGCGTAGTGTCATGTGTGAAGACGGGGGGGGGGGGTATGTGTATGTATGTGTATGGGGTGTATACTAGTGATTAGTTAGGAACTCAGTGATAACACAGTAATTCTTAAGCGTTCCAGGACGTTCCAGGGCTTGATAAATAACGGCAATCACTGATACAAAGCATTTCGCGATGCCGCCAAGGGGAGCATTGAAAACGGGAGCACGGGCATCATGCTTCTCACATCATCGTACCTACCACTCGGGCGTATCGACTCTTCTCGCTCATTTGAGGGCGGGGAAGTTGATATCACAACTTTTTCCGGCTGATGTAAAAGGATTTTTGCGAGGCGGGGTGTTTTTACACGGGGTGTTTTTTGTGGGGATATCATATCTTTTTGTAGTTTAAATTCAAATGAATCGTAAAACTCCTAAAAGAACCGCGCGTTGTTTCAGTTGCCCGGGAAAAATGGTAGCATTAAATTAATAGCGTATGTAGCGTAATAATTAAGCCAGCCGATAGTGGCATTTAGCAAGTCTGGAATGTACATTCTAACCTCATGCTTTAAAAAGTTCAATCATAATTTAATAAATTGGTATCAGCAGCAATAAAAATTGACCCCAAGGGGTCTGGAAGACCCATTTCCGAAATTAGACCTTATGGTGTAAATCGGGTGTACAGCTGGCGCCACAGACAATGATCACTGGTCAAATTGACCCTGAGGGGTCTGGATGACCCATTTCCGAAATCCGTCCTCATTACTATACTCGTCCTCATTGCTAAACTCAGAAGGAAGCTCTGTGCACAATTTCAAGTCGATTGGTCTTGTCTCCAGGCTGTGTACCCGTTAAAGTGGCTAAAATTACCCTAAATTTCAGTTTTTTGTTCCTAACTTTTTTTTAAGTTAAGATTTCGGGGTAAATCTTTCAAAAGGCACTGGCTCAAGTTGAAAGGAAGCTCTGTGCAAAATTTCAAGTCAATCGGTGCGCTAGGAGAGGCTGTAGCCTTGTCTAGCTGAATAAGAAGAAGAACACGGTAAAGGCGAAAAACCGGGTTTTCAGACTTTTATATCTCGGCTCCCTGTGGACCGATCGACTTGAAATTTTCAGCGTTTACTCATATCATATCAAAGTAAATCTGTAGCAAATTTCAAGTCGATCGGTCCACAGGGAGCCGAGATCCAGATACCTGAAAAACGCAAATCGTGACGTCCAGTAAACATACACTTGGTAGGTACCGTTTTCTGACGTCTTCGGACTGGGTGTTGCTTGGCGGGGCGGAACGCTACCGCGTTCCTAGATAAGAACACCTAGTTGGTAGTGTTGGGCTAGTAACCCGAAGGTCGTAGGTTCGAATCCCATCCTGATCTGAACTAATCAAAAATAAGCTTCTGAAGTGCAAAATTTGTGATTTTGAGATAAATAAATTTTTAAAAATAAGTTTAAAAAGGTACCTAATTTTTAAAAACTTTCAATTAATAAAAAGTTTCTTCTGGAATATTTCAACTGCTTCAGATTCTCCCAGTCCTTAATTTTGTTTCTCTCTTATTTAAAAAAAAATTCCTTTTCCCATACGATTCACTGGGTCTTAAAACGTACTTGATTTATATTCGGAAGCAAGTTTAAACTTGTTGAGTCAGTGATGTGGTTATAGTTTGTTTCCCACCCTCTATTGCCGGAAAAGCGGGCTCGAGTTTTCGGGGGGCGGTAAAAGTTGTGAGGCCGAAACCCAGGTGTCTCTCCCGGAGTGAATCATTGGCTCGGTTTTACAACACGGAGAGGATTCCTAACTTGGGGATAAAATACAAGTTTAGACTAATCAATTTCCCACGTCCAATATCGAGGAAAATTTCGTTTAAAAATCAAAAAATCTTTCCTTCATTTTACAATAGAATTGATACTCCGCTCAAAAAAATATGAATTTGATGAACAATGTATATTTCGACATAATGCGGTTCGCCATAATGCATTTGACCATAAAATAGCAAAAATCGCGATTTACCGTTCACCATAAAAAACTCAACATAAAGAAAATAGTCGAAAACGTTCACCATAATGCATTTGAACATAATATATCTCACCATAAAGAAGAGATTCAGCTCTTGTCGTTTCGACATATTTGTCGTTTCAACATAACGCAGTTGAACATAAAGGAAACTATCATTTTTAAGAACTTGTTTCGATGTATTGGGCATAATACATCTCAACATAAACTAGGGACAGCCAAAGAGCAAGCTTGTTTTCGCCGTTATGGCGAAACGGCAACCTTAAAAATAGACAGTTCACCATAATGCAATTCGGACATGCTCGCGAGAGGGAAAAAATTAACCCCCTTGTGTCATAAAGCGAGCTGATTATATTGGCTGCCTGCTTGCTTTTCCTAGTTTATGGTGAGATGCTTTATGTTAAATTGCATTGTAGTGAACTGTCAAGTTTTAAAGTTTTTGTCGTTTCGGCATAATCGCGTTTTAAACGGCGAAAATAAGCTTGTTCTTTCGCTGTCCCTAGTTTATGGTGAGATGTATTATGCCTAAACGACAGAAACAGTTTTATGGCGAAACAACAAGTTTAAGCTTTTATGGTGAGAAGCGTTATAGTGACTTGCACTTTATATATGTCGACTTGCATTTATTGAAGAAGTCGTTTATGGCGAAACGCTTTATGTTGAAATTATGCTCAAAATTTTTGAACTCTTAAATGCTTATGTTCAATTGAATTATGCCGAAACGCATTATGGTGAATGACAGACTTTTATGTCGAAATGCAGATTTTTATGTTCAACTGCTTTACGGTGAAATGCATGATGTTGAACGATGAATTTCAGTTGTTTTTTTTATTTTTTCCCTTAAAATAATTTAAATCTCTCTTTTCAGTTTAATTGAAACCGACAATACTAAAACTAGAACAATGCAGCTCCAGACCTCAATAATTAACCCCTTACAAAAAGTAGCCTAGAAAAAAAAAATAGTTTTCATCTAAATTCCGAAATAGTTAATTGTAAAATGGAGGATTCATTGTTTACTTGTAATTTCTCTATGAAGTTAGAAATTTTATTTAAATAGTGGAATTCATAAAATGTTTCAGTTAATATTTTAACTTCCGCAATTTTTTTTTTTTTTAATTTTTTTTTTGTTCTTTTGGTTGGTAGAAATATTAATAACTTTAAGCTTTCGAAACAAGCTTTCAAACTTTTGATTTAACTTTTTGCGCTTAGAGTTTAAAAAAGTTACGTATTAAGGATTTTACGAAACATTTATTAATTCTTTTTTTTTTATTAATTAATGTTTTGAATATTTTTGGTTATCTTGAGGTTGAAATGTCGGACTATAAAA
Organism: Orius insidiosus; assembly: GCA_014119065.1. Lineage (NCBI taxonomy): Eukaryota > Metazoa > Arthropoda > Insecta > Hemiptera > Anthocoridae > Orius > Orius insidiosus. The sequence continues at coordinate 94,997 of JACGAQ010000493.1, forward strand.
ATTCAAACGTGATTAAGGTCAATTGCCAAAATCTTTTGAGATCGGATTTCCGGAGGCTAAAAGCGATTCGAAATCGTGATTCCTTGTCGTTTCTTCAGATGAGGGAAGAGAAGAAGAATAATGTTTATTTAATTTTAGAATCTTCTCCAATATTTGTTTTGTTTAAGAAAACATTCCAACCGCAGTTTGAAACTGATTCGAAACTCCTGGAGCATGCGCAGACGGATTTGGACGTCAAAATTGACGTCGTTCGAATCGTTTAGGTAGGTACCTGTCAAATCTAAAGTCATCTGACGTCCAAAACCTTCTGCGCATGCTCCAATAGTTTCAAACTGCGGTTGGAACAAAGCTAGCGTCCTAAAAGGGATAAGAGCTTCCTTAGAATTCGTTCGAATCGTTTAGGTAGGTACCTGTCAAATCTAAAGTCATCTGACGTCCAAAACCTTCTGCGCATGCTCCAATAGTTTCAAACTGCGGTTGGAACAAAGCTAGCGTCCTAAAAGGGATAAGAGCTTCCTTAGAATTCGTTCGAATCGTTTAGGTAGGTACCTGTCAAATCTAAAGTCATCTGACGTCCAAAACCTTCTGCGCATGCTCCAATAGTTTCAAACTGCGGTTGGAACAAAGCTAGCGTCCTAAAAGGGATAAGAGCTTCCTTAGAATTCGTTCGAATCGTTTAGGTAGGTACCTGTCAAATCTAAAGTCATCTGACGTCCAAAACCTTCTGCGCATGCTCCAATAGTTTCAAACTGCGGTTGGAACAAAGCTAGCGTCCTAAAAGGGATAAGAGCTTCCTTAGAAGGATAAGAGGGCCCTGAGAAGGATAAGAGCGTCCTAAAAATGATAAGAGCGTCCTAAAAGGGATAAGAGGGCCCTGAGAAGGATAAGAGCGTCCTAAAAAGGATAAGAGGGTCCTGAGAAGGGATAAGAGCGTTCTAAAAGGGATAAGAGCGTCCTGAGAAGGATAGGAGCGTAACGAGATGGGTAAGAACCTTCTGAAAGGGATAAGAGCGTCCTTAGAAGGATAAGAGGGTCCTGTGAAGGATAACAGCGTCCTAAAAAGGATAAGAGCGTCCTGTGAAGGATAACAGCGTCCTAAAAAGGATAAGAGCGTCCTGAGATGGATAAGAGGGCTGTAAGAAGGATAAGAGTGCCCTGAGAAGGATAAGAGCGTCCTGAGATGGGTAAGAACCTTCTGAAAGAGATAAGAGCGTCCTAAAAAGGATGAGGGTCCTGAGAAGGATAAGAACGTTTTGAAAGGGATAAGAGCGTCCTTAGAAGGATAAGAGGGTCCTGAGAAGGATAAGAGCGTCCTTTACATTATATTTCATTATATTACAATATATTATATTATAATTAGTTATGGGTCAATTTTCCCTAAAATAAGATTGTTTTGTCTACTTTTGGCCTTATGAAGTCTAGTAAAAATTTCTGGAAATTATTTTTTTGCGGGTTATTTTTGCTGAAAGCATTTCTGAATAGGGAAAAAATTAACCCTGTGCTTTTCTTGCGAGAGAAAAATATTAACCCCATGAGCGTTTGACCCTCGAGGGGTTAATTTTTTTCCTCTCGCAAGCAAAGCTCGTTTACGATCATCCGAGTTACTCAAAAAATTCGGGATGACCGGTTTTTTTCCTACTGAAGTAGTAACGATTCTGTAGTCGCAGGATTTCGGACTTGTTTCCATGATAAAGTTTCAAAATGTAAATGTGTGAGCGGCGAGCACAGGTATATAAAATCTCTTTTACAAACCGATAATTCCACCGTCTTGATTCCCCCTTATTTCGAATTCAGTACGTTATCCCGAGTATATCGAAATAGGCAACCAAAAAAAAACTAAGTGGAACCCCAACAAAGAAAAAAAAACCATCAAATAAACGATTTGTATTCAAATACGTGTCGAAACCACCTTTTTTTTACCTTCTTCTTTTTTAAAAATTGCGAAAATAGTTGCCAAAAAGGTAAAGTCATTTCTCCGAAAGTTTTTTTGTATATGATTTCCGGAGGCGTTCAACTTTTTGAGATACGAGTTTTAAGTTTTTTGATTTATTATGGAAAATAAAGCGTCCTTTTATGCTCTAAAGATAACTGTGCTTGAAAGACTTTCACAAAATCGATATTTTAAGCCTTTTACTTAAATTAACCTTTATTTTATGAGAAAATGTTAATTTATATTTTAGAAAAACGCTTTTTTAGTAATCAACCTGTTTTTTTCTTGTCCCTAGGGGAAAATGTAAAAGTCGATTCTCTTAGTAAAGTGCTGCCCTAAAGTATTGTGCGTTTCTTTAGTTTTTTAAAAATATCTAACGAGAAAATTTTAATTAAAAATTTTTTTTAAATGCTTCTTGTTAATCTCTGTCATTATGGTTTTAAAATTCCGAATACTTTTTAATTAACTCTTTTATTTAAATATTCATTTTAACATTTTTATTTACATTTTGAGCGTTGCTATGGTAGTAAGGAACAACAAAATTTGCAACAAATTGATTAAATGATTTCTGATTACTGATTAGTATCTAAATTATTGATTCTGATTAGCGGCAACGCTTCATTATAGGGTTCTTGACCTTTGAAATTTTTAAGATACCAAAAAAAACTTAACGATCTCTTTGATATTGATGACCGACCCATTGTTTGAGAAAAAGGAGAAGAAAAAAAATGACTCCCCTACTCAAATCTGGACCCCTTCTTTTTTTACGTCCAGTAGCTACTCAACCTCCGTCCTTAAAACATCCTAAAAAACTCAAATTTTCCCCATTTTTATTATTCATTATGATACACTTTAAATTCGAAACGTGTCCGTTTCAGCGTGTAAATCATATTTATCGTTCATGTTTCGATTTAAATCGGCCATAATGAGAGAATTTTTTTTTATCATGAAAATTTCAGCTTCAGCGCATTCAAAATAAAATTTTTTTAACAAAATCTCGAAGTGATGCTCGAAAATATGATAGTCGTTATAAAATTTTTGTTTACTATTTTTATTTTAAAGGGTGTTTTACAAGAATTGAAATTGTACGGGAAAGCGAATGCTGCTGATATCAGATGCAAGTCGATACAGGTAAGAATTTCTATTTTCATTTTAAGATACAGGGTGGTTCGTGATCCCCAGATGGTATGACAGGGATCTCCGGTGAATTTTAATTTTCAGGGTGACCAACATAGAAAGGATTTCCTAGCAATTGGAAATAGCAGTAGTTTTTAGTTGTTTATTTAGTGTTTTTTAAAATTTAAAACGTTAGTGTAAGAGGATCAACCCCTGCGGGGAAGTAAAACCGCACGGGGAGAAAAGCTCTTCCAGAACGTGGAACCCTTTTTCCGCTCATCCGACTTGACTAAAACCCGAGGGCGATTATCAAACTGTCCCGATAACCGCCATCCCCGACATTTTAAACTCCGGAGTCATTTTATAAAATAAAAAAAGTCCATTTTTTTCTCTTTCCCTCTCGTTCATGTCGCGTGCCTGCAATGCATCAGACTTAAAAGGAGAAAAAGGGTCGAGTTCGTAATTATAAAATATAATTTACTGCCTTCCACATCTTTCTAGTTAGAATTTATCGAACAATTAGTACAAGACAGGTAATTTCCTACAAATATTTAAACGTTATAGACTGAGGCAATTTCATCTTTAAGATAAAACTGCATCGTGAATATTTTTTTTATTGAAAGCTATTCATTTTTACGGAAAAGTTTTAGTTTTTATATCACAGAAATTTTATGGGGTTGAAGATTATGAATATTAAATCCCCTTCTCCCCAAGGAGCTAAGATTCTAAGATATTTAATCGTCCAATCCTCTGATCGTAGGACCTTCTTGCTCGCCCAGCCTTCCCACTCTTCCAATCTCCCTGCTCGTATAATCTTCCTACTCGTCCGCGGGAGCTCGTCCAACCGCCTTACTTTTCTAGCTCCCTGCTAGTTCAATTTTCCTTCACGTTCGATCTTCCTGCCCGCCCGATACATCTACTCGCTGAGCCTTTCCTCTCTTCCAATCCACCTGCACGTATAATCTCCCTGCTCTTCCAGTCTTCCTACTCGTCCGCGGGAGCTCATCCAACCGCCTTACTTTTCTATATCCCTGCTATTCCAATTTTCCTTCACGTTCGATCTTCCTGCCCGCCACGTTCTTCCTGCTCGTCCAGCATTCCCAGTCTTCCAATCTTCCTGCTCGTATAATCTTCCTACTCGTCCAGTCTTCCTGCTCGTCCGCGGGAGCTCATCCAACCTTTCCTGCCCGCCACGTTCTCCCTGCTCGTCCAGCCTTCCCACTCTTCCAATCTCCTGCACGTGTAATCTTCCTACTCGTCCGCGGGAGCTCGTCCAACCGCCTTACTTTTCTATCTCTCTGCTCGTCCAATTTTCCTTCACGTTCGATCTACCTGCCCGCCCGGTCTCCCTACTCGTCCAGCCTTCCCAGTCTTCCAATCTTCCTACTCGGAAGATAAACGGCGGGTGCCCGATCTCCCTGCTCGTCCGATGCGCTCGCTCAGCCTTCTTGATCCTCCGATCTCCCTCATCTTCAGCTTCGATAAATTGGGCGTAAGAAGGTCCTGTCACTAAGGCGTGTGTCTCCTGATTTTCGTATTCAAGGTCACGGATCTAGGATTGTCTATTAGAGATAACACGGTTTTGGCCTAACTCCTGATACAACCTCTGCATATTAACGAAAGGAATTCGATAATATCATTTTCCGGGGACTTATTTTGGTGGAAAATTCTCCTTCACCGCCCACACGTTTCTCTTCCTCTTGTTCGATGATTTGTCAAGCAGTAAATTTTGATTTGGATCGATTATTACATCGTTTGGGGACGTTGAGGGTTGGAGGATGAAAACGGATGTTCCATCACAATGAATCCCCCGGTTCGGGACGTCACGTCCAAGTCACAATGTCCAACCCTATGATTTGTTTTGATGAGCTCGAAAAACTCGATTTTTTTTCCACCCGTTGACGTAAACAGTTATAAATGGTAAATCAAAATTGTTTAAAGAAATAAGTACGTTACATAAACTTATTTTTCGTTAAAAACTAAGGATGACGCATGTAATAATGTTAGAACTTGTTTTTGATGTTTTATGTATTCAAAAAGTACTTGAAAATGTGCACCTAACTTTATCGGATATCTTAAATAATCTAAACGCCAGGAATATCTCGTTTATTCTGCGGCCTAATTGGAAGAATATTTAGTGTAAATTTCCTTTTTTCCCCTTGATGAATTATTCAGTCGCACCCTTTTCAAGGTTTAGCCGTGGGATTTAAGGAATTATCCGCCGTTCGAAAACCACATGTTAGTGTCAAGAAAATTTTAGTGAGAAATTAAATTAGTCGATTAAAAATTGTTTGAAGTTCTCTAGTTATTGAGAGAGTTGACTAAAAGCTTTTATAAGTAGTTGGTTTAAGTCTTGGCTTTTAGAGTTAAGTCTTAATCAAACATTTGTCCATTTTCCGTTGAAAAAAATAGCAATATTCACAAGCTGTAATGCGAATTTTCCTTCAGGTTAAAATAAAACTCCGTTTATTCCATCGTAAATTCAAGTTTTGTCGCCCATAACTTCCCTATCTACCTACTTTTTCGTTCAATTTGTTTTAAACATGCGGTTCGCACCCCCCAACCATCACCGCTATAATAAAAAGGTCGATTGATTACGTTTGAAATCCAAGATGGCTTTGTTCGCGCTCCAATTCGCGTATTCTAAACAGCATTTGCTCAAAATAGTAAACATTCGTGTCAATTTATAAAAGCGATACCCGGGTTTGAAACGCAATTCAATAATTACACGTTTGGGGGCTCGTTCTCGTTTAGTATAGAATATTCTATAACTTCACGGAACAATGGGACATTGTGTTTTCCTTTAATTTTTATATACTTATTCAAAAATAACAAAATATGTGGACGGAATTTCCTTGCTTCTGATATTCCATATTCAAATCAATCCCCGAGTGTAGAGGACTAGATAAACATTATTCTAGCTCTCGTTAATCCAATTGAAATATGGACGTTTCATGTGCCGAATTTTCGAAAATCATAAGGATAAAAGACCCGTATAGTTAAAAATCGATGGACATGAATGGAGACAGGTTTAGGCCGACGTAAATGTGTTTTCCGGAAAGAAAACTGTTGAGGCAGGTTTCACGGAGGCTGTTTCGTGATCACGAAAATACAGGGCAGTTTTTTTTTCTATATTTTTCTCAGTTCCATAACGTTCCTTCAATCCAAGGAGATAAGATTCTAATTTGATTCTTCACGCAAGGCTTCTTCTGACAAGCTCCTTCTAGTCCTCTCTCACTCTTCCTGCTCGTCAGAGCTCCATGCTCGTCCAGTCTTCCTTTTCGTCCAAGCTCATTGCTCTTCCAATCTTTCTGACGGTAACTCCTGACTTTCGGTCCAATTTCCTTGCACGTCCTATCTCCCTGTTCGTCCAGTTTTGCTTCTCGACCAATCTCTCTGCTCTTCCAATCTATCTTACGGTAACTCTTGACTTTCGGTCCAATTTCCTTGCTCGTCCAATCTCCCTGCTCGTCCAGTCTTCCTTTTCGACCAATCTCTCTGCTCTTCCAATCTTTCTAACGTTAACTCCTGACTTTCGTTCCAATTTCCTTGCTCGTCCAATTTCCTTGCTCGCCCAATCTCCCTGCTCGTCCAATTTCCTTGCTCGTCCAATCTCCCTGCTCGTCCAGTCTACCTTCTCGTCCAATCTCAATCTCTCTGCTCGTCCAGTCTACCTTCTCGTTCAATCTCAATCTCTCTGCTCTTCCAATCTTTCTGACGTTAACTTTGACTTTCGTTCCAATTTCCTTGCTCGTCCAATCTCCCTGCTCGTCCAGTCTACCTTCTCGTCCAATCTCAATCTCTCTGCTCTTCCAATCTTTCTGACAGTATCTTCTGACTTTCGGTCCAATCCATTCTCGCTGCTCGTCCAGTCTTCCTTCTCGTCCCATAGCCTTGCTCGTCCAATCTTTCTGACGGTAACTCCTGACTTTCGGTCCATTGCCTTGCTCGTACAATCTCCCTGCTCGTCTAGACTTCCTTCTCGTCCAATCACTCTGCTCTTCCAATCTTTCTGACACTATCTCCTGACTCCCGGTCCAATTTCCTTGCTCGTCCAATTTCCTTGCTCGTCCAATTTCCTTGCTCGCCCAATCTCCCTGCTCGTCCAGTCATCCTTCTCGTCCAATCTCTCTGCTCTTCCAATCTTTCTGACAGTATCTCCTGACTTTCGGTCCAATTTCCTAGCTCGTCCAATCTTTCCGCTCTTCCAATCTTTCTGACAGTATCCCCTGACTTTCGGTCCAATCCATTCTCGCTGCTCGTCCAGTCTTCCCTCTCGTCCAATCGCCTTGCTCGTACAATCTCCCTGCTCGTCCAATCTCTCTCTTCCCATCTTTCTGTCAGTATCTCCTGAATTTCGGTCCAATCCAATCTCCCTGCTCGTCCAGTTTTCCTGCTCGGCCATTCTCTCTACTCTTCCAATCGTCTGACAATATCTCCTGCCCTAAAGGCAGGTAACGTATTACCGAGACTTCCATAAAGTTCAAGAGATTTATCTTCAGTTTGTTTCAGCCATAAGACTTTAAATTTAAAGTCAAAATTCACCCTATTTCAATATTATATTTTCTGCGATAACTGAAGCATTAAGCTTCATAGACTGAGGGTTCCGGTGGAATAAAACTTGCGCACCTGCAGTAATCCGACCCTTCATACGCAGTTTTTGAGAATTTCCATTGTACTAAAGGCATGTACATTACCATACTTAAGTTCTTTTGAAAATAATTTAGTATAATTATGACGTTACTTATCGTTTTCCCCTTTTAATCCAGCAAATCTTCATTAAGAATACGCTAATTAAACAAGATTCACGTTGTCAGAGAAATTCAAGAACCCCCCCGCTTTTCTCCTCGACTCCTTTATTCAACATCGCTTCTCAGAGGATTGATTAGTTTCCAGAAAACGGCTTACCTAAAGGTAAAAGCCGAACAGATTTAATTGTCGGAGTTCGAAATGGGGGACCCCCCCTTTACTCGACAAAAACCGGAATGTCCCGGGAACCCGACTCGTTTTTGCGCTCGAGCAAGTTCTACCGACAATTTATAAAAAAAATTTAATCTATAAATTCGACTTCTCTGTCTAAAAGTAAATCAAATTTTAACCTATATTCCTAATTGACAAAATAGATTTGTTTTTTCCTACCTTAATACTTCCAATTAAAATACCAAATCACCACTAAATTGACATTGATCGCTTTTCGAGGACCTTTGAACTTCTATATTTAATTTCATTCGAATACTTTATCCATTTTAATTAAATTCAAACAAATTTGGGTGCCAAAAACATTAAATTTTGAACACCAAATTTTTTCTTAGAATTTTTTTAGTCTATGAAATTAATCGAATTTAACTTCCTTAAAGAAGTTATTGTGATACCCTCCACGTTGGGTTTTTGGGGAAGGGTCTTCCAGTCCCCTAGGGTCAAATTGACCCATCCTTTGTGGTGCCGGCCGGCCGTCCGTAGCATTTTTTTTCCGGAACAATTTACGGCCACAGTTTTCAACCGATTTTCACCAAATTTTCACACAAATTTCTTTAGCCGGTGGACAAGAATGTAACGAGGGCGATTTTGAATGTCGAAAAAATGGCGGAGATATATCTGTTTGAAATTTTAAGAAATTCGCTGCGGCCGAACCGTTGCACAGTGCTCCGAATGATAGGGCACAGTGGACAAAAATTTTTTCATTGTTTTTAGTTTTAAATGTCCGAATGCAGTTTAAAACAAGATTTATAGATAAATTATATACTAAGGACTTTTAGGGTAATTAGTAATTACATATAAATTTTCAATGAAGGGAATGTGAAGTAGGTACCTCTGCAGTATGCAATAAGGAAATCAATTATTATTAAACATATACACATCTGTTCAAGAAATAAAATTATGTTCGTCGAAATCCTCCTCTGGCAAGTAAGGATGAATATTAAAATACAAGCCAATGTCAAAGAAAAAAAAAAAAAAAAAAAAAAAAAAAAAAAAAAAAAAATTCAAAACTTTTTTTCTGGAAAACGTGCAGCTTTATGCACCTATCGCCACAGGATTTGTAAACTATAAACATTACTGAAACAACCCCTAAAAGATCTCCGATGTGTTTTGGATGTATTTGAGAAAAATGCAATTAAAGTTCGTCATCGAAAAACGTTGCTTTTCCCTTCGACCATTGGATTATCGATAAGAAACTATAAAGCAACAGTTTAACTTGCTTCAATCACATTCATATAGTGAGATTTCGAGGATCCGAATAAATTAGAAACAAATATACTTTGTCGATGAACCTATGTAATCGTATGCCAGGGCTACATAAGGTATTAAATAGTGCTAAAAATGGTAAAAAACAGTTTTTAAAGGCATAAAGATGTGTAATAAGACGAATAATTCAAGAAAAAATTATTAGTTTTTCATTTTTGTCCATTGTTCGCACTGTGCGTTGGTCCGATTTTCACCAAATTTTCACCAAAGACTCCTTCCTATATTTTTTACGAATTTTCGGTGTAAAAAAATTGGCACTTTTAATTATTGTTTATTTTAGTAGGGAGAAATGTCATACTTCCACCATTACGAGAGGCACATCCCGAGGCCAAAGAGCTCATTATTTCTACCTTGACACTGAAAAATTTTTGAAAATTAAAAAAGAACTTATAAAATTTTCAAAAAAAAACTTAGAAAATTTCTTGAAAAAACTGAAAAATTTCTCAAAAAAAAACTTCCCCTCCGTTATATTTCCCTCCCTTATACTTCTCCCTCCTTTATACTATCCCTCCCTTATACATCCTACCTTCCCTCCCTTATACATCCCCCTTCGCTCTACTTTCGTTCCCATATACTTCCCCCTCCGTTGTACGTCCAAAATTTTCAGAAAATTTAAAAAGAAAACCCGCAAAATTTTCCAAAAAAATAAACTCGGAAATTTTTTTGAAAAAAAAAACTCGTAAAATTGTTCAATAAAAAAACTGAAAATTTTTCCAAAAACAAAAAAAAATCGGAAATTTCTCAAAAAAAAACTTTGAAAATTTCTTTTAAAAATTTCGAAAAAAAAGTTAAAGAGAACTTAGAAAATTTTTCAAAAAAACTTCCCCTCCGTTATGCGTCCCTCCCTATACTTCCCCCTCCTTTATACTTTCCTTCCCTTACACATCCCCTCCGTTATACTTTCGTTCCCTTATACTTCCCCCTCCGTTATACTTCCCCTCCCATATACTTCCACCGCCGTTGTACGTCCCCTCCGTTATACTTCCCCCTCCTACATTGTACTTCTTTTACGGAAGTTTTCGTCGGAAGCTCTTCAAACCAGTACTTTTAGTCTTTATTTTAATAAATACTTAATTTTCATGCAGTTAGGCACGTTTTATTGGAAAGTGATTTGTAAAAGAGCCTTGTGTTATTGACATTTTCAACTTTTTTTAGGCGATTATTTATACTCGTTTTATAAATTTTTCATCACGTGTTAGGAAGGTAAAAACAAGGTAGCAAAAGAAAGGAGGAACGTTGGGCGTCTAAATGGAGGAGAAGAAGAAGCAGAGGTTTGCGGGTATCGGAAGATTGGAAGCAATTCCCTTTTGAAAGACATTCAATTAACGTTGGACCTACTCTCCTTATCTGCATCCCCTCCTTTCATAATAATAAATTTGCGTGATCCAATTCATTAAGGAAGAGACGACTCCCTCCGACCCCTTAGTACAACGCCAATTAACATTTTCACCGGAAGTAAAAGCATAAAAATATTTAATTAGCATTTTTAATCTCCCTTTTTTAGAGACTAATGGAAAGCGATATTATTGCTCAAATTCCACTCACGATGGGGGAAATTCCTTGGAAAATCTCAGCTCCCTAGTTTTTCCCAACGGTTTCCTTGTCGTTAACTGAAAATTTTTCCCTTCTACTTTCCTTTTAATTCTTACTTTTGGTCTTATTTCCCTTTTGTCTGCCCACATTCTTCGACTTCTATAACGAGCCTGAAAACGTGAAATATCAAAAGTTTTCAAGTACCTACAAAAGCAGGAATTTTTTCGTGGGGAGAAATCATTTTTTACTAATGAAATACCTACTCTTTTTTTATTCCTACATTTCTAAAATTAAAAATTCTCATGTTTTGACTGAAATAAACAAAATTCCTACATCAAAAGTTTCGAATCACCGAAGAAAATGGACCTTTGTAAAAGTAAAAACTAATACCTAATTTATCAAAAAAAAAATTTTATTTCATTTTCTCTCTGAAGGAAACAAATTTAATATTCGTGGGCTGCTACGCATAAAATGCCGCTTTTTTTTTTTTTTTTTTTTTTTTTTTTGTTAAAAATTTACCGAGAAATCTATTATATTTTATTCTAAATATTTTCCGTGTTTTTCAATACTTTTTTCATCCGAAAAAAATATTTTCATCGCAGTTTTTAAGTTTGAAAAACTCTGCCTAAAAAGTTATAAAAGCAAGTCCTTCCCCGAAATAAGGCTAAAAATAAACCAATTTTTCATTCACCTTAAGCCCTCATTAGCCTAGAAAAAAAAATAATTTCAACCCCATAAAATACTAACATATTTTTAATAATCGAGCAGATCTTAAAGCCTCATCAAAAAAAAGCTTTTTAATTAAAACTAAGGAGACCATCTTTGTTGTCTCCCTTTTGCAGAAAATGTTAAGAAAAAGGGGGTCAGAGAAAAAGAAAATTCTAATTACTTTTCATTAACACTTTGAATTTTTAAAATTCATAAATAGAGGGAAAAAAATTAAGTTTAATTAAGTGTAATTTTGTAGTTGGGGTTAGCATGATAAGTAACAGCAAATTCCACTCTCGGGGAGGCTATCAGTCTACACATGTTTTACTGTCATACGAAGCAGGGCAATTTAAACAATCCCTCTTGAGAAGTATAAATTTTGAAAATTTATTTTCTTTTATGTTTTATTATGATGCTTTTTGGTTTGAAGAGCTTCCAACGAAAACTTCCTTAAAGAGAAGTAGCAATATAGGAGGGGAAGTATAACGGAGAGGACGTACAACGGAGGGGGAAGTATAACGGAGGGGAAGTAGGGAAGTATAACGAAGGGGGAAGCATAGGGAACGATAGTATAACGAAGGGAGGGAAGTATACTGCCGAAGCCCTTGAACTTGTCGCTCAGTCATATTTTATGAATATGGATTTCAGCGAAGATCTTAAACTGAAATGTGTCCAAATGTGCAAAGAGTTTCATGTCACCGTCCGAGATATACTGATAAGTTGGTCAAAACTTATTTAAAAAGTCAATTTTCAATTTTTTTTAAGGTTCTATGAAACTCTTAAAAGAAGAGTTTATGTTAATCCTAAGTCCTATTTGGAACTTTTAAGAATATTCCAGAAACTCCATGAAATAAAGTGGAAGAAATCACAACTTTGAGGACAAGATATGAAGTCGGATTGGAAAAACTTGAATTTGCTGCTGCTCAAGTTAGTAGCCATAGCTGGCCGTCAAAGGACACCTTTCTTTGCTTTTTTTACTGCCTTTTTGGTCCAGAAAAAAAACCCTATTTTTGGGCGTTTTTCACAATCCTTTTCCCAAGAATGTCGTCCCCTTTTGTTCTTCCCTCTGGTGTCCTTTTTACGAAGTTTTTGCTTTTAGGTGCAACTGATGCAAGATGCTTTACATCAACTTCAACCTGAGCTTGTCAAAACTTCTGAAGATACGGAAAAACTAATGGTGAAGATTGAACAAGATACAGTGACGGTAGAAGCCAAAAGGAAATTGTCGCTGCAGATGAAGCATTGGCCAATGAAGCAGCGGCAGCTGCTCAAGCAATCAAGGATGACTGCGAAGGCGACCTCGCTGAAGCAATACCTGCCTTAAATACTGCCTTAGAAGCTTTAAATACACTAAAACCAAATGACATAACAATCGTAAAAAGTATGAAAAATCCTCCCAAAGGTGTGAAGCTCGTCATGGAAGCTGTTTGCGTCATGAAAGGGATTAAATCAGAAAGAAAGCCTGATCCGAGCGGTTCAGGAAAGATGATTGAAGACTACTGGGGCCCTTCTTTGAAACTCCTAGGAGACCTTAAATTCTTAGATTCATTAAGATCGTACGATAGAGACAACATTAATCCTGCTATTATGAAAGAATTCGAGAAAGATACATACCTGATGCAAATTTCGATCCAAATGAGGTAAAATCTGCATCTAACGCTTGTGAAGGATTGTGTAAGTGGGTACGGGCGATGGAAGTTTATGACCGTGTCAACAAATAGTGGCACCGAAAAAAGCCAAATATCTTGAAGCTGAAGAAGAGCTTGCAGTTCAGATGGGGAGCTCAACGAAAAAAGAGCTCAACTTCAAAAAGTAAAATACACATAAAAAAACTTCCTCTACAATTTTATTTTAGGTCACGGACAGTCTGCAAGCTCTTCATGATGAATATACAGCGAAATCAAAAGCGAAAAAAGATTTAGAAGATGCCATCGCTCTTTGTACCCAGAAACTAGAACGTGCTGAAAAACTTATCGGAGGGCTTGGTGGCGAAAAAGAAAGATGGAGCGAAACCGCCACAAATCTTCGCTATGCTCTTGTCAATGCAATTGGTGACGTCCTCCTTTCTGCTGGAGAAATCGCTTATATTGGACCCTTCACTATTGAGTTTAGAAACGTAAGTTTTATTTTTGGATATAATTTTTTTTTAGTTTCGTATAGGCTATTGAAAAGCTGGAATCAAACTTGTTTCCAACTTGGCGTACCGTGTACGATGCCGTTTTCAATGATTACAACCCTCGGCGACCCGATCGTCATCCGCTCCTGGAAACTCCAAGGGTTACCTGTCGATAATTTTTCAATTGAAAATGCCATGATTGTTGCAAATGCGAACCGCTGGCCTGTTTTGATCGACCCTCAAGGTATAAGTCTTACCCAAATTTTTTTATTCCTATTTTTTTTTTTTTTTTTTTTCTTTTTTTTTAAGGACAAGCGAATAAATGGATTAAGAATATGGAAAAACCTAATAAATTGGTGGTGGCCAAACTCTCTGATCCAAATTATTTACATTATGTGGAAAGAGCTATTGAAAGAGGATATCCTGTGTTGATAGAAACATTTTGGAAACTATAGATTCTCCTTTAGGTAAGCTGAACTTTTCCCAAATAGAGTGGACCAGCAACTTTATGGCAAAGCATTTAGTCCTAGAAAAAAAAAGTTTAATATAACCCCCCTTATTTTTTGACAAAGTATCGACTCCATTTGGTATACATATTTTGGTTTTTGAATACAGGGTGGCGCAGAGAGGTGCTAAATTTGTTATTTTAAATGGGAACCCTTTGTTTTTATGCTTTTATTTGATTCTACACTCAATTTAACCAACTTTTACTTTAATCATTTTTTTTGCGATTGGAACCCTCTTTTTTGGTATGAATTTTGTCCCATCTAGATGGACACCCCATATAACTTCTATAATTTTCGTCCTACAAAAAAAAAAGAAAAAAAAACGCTTTTTTTTTTTTTTTTTTTTTTTTTTTTTTTTTTAAGGATTTATATCACAACAATAAACATATCACAAAGCGTCTGCACTTTCTAAGTACGTAGTTATCAACCTCCAACTTTGGCATTTTTCAAAGATGTCCAAAGAGGTCAATATGAATAGTCAAATCAAATAGAAATTTCGCGTAGATTACGAATCTGAAATCAAAAATTGGGTTTTCATTTAAAATAAAGAAGTTGGTGTCGCTCTGGGACACCGTGTACACCAAAATCAAAATTCGTTAATAGCAATCAATTCTTCATCAAAAAAGAAGGGGGAGTTTACATTTAACTTTTTTTTCTAGGACCAAATACTTGTTGTAATGTTGCTGGTCCACTCTAGCTGGGACGGTTGTATACTCAAAGGCTGAACTAAAGGAAATAACTCTAAATTTCAGAACCTGTTTTGTCCAATAACGTTTATAAACAAGGAGCTGCTTTACATTTAAATATTGGTGACCGAGTCCTACATTACCATAAATCCTTCCGAATTTACTTCACTTCTCGTTTAAGAAACCCTCATTTCCTACCACGTTTACAAGTTAAAGTGACCGTGATTAACTTCATGGTGACCCCAAATGGACTTCTTGATCAACTTTTGGGAATCGTCGTTGCCAAAGAAAGGCCTGATTTGGAAGACAAAAAAAAACTGATACTCGAAAGTGCTGACAATAAACGCCAGCTCAAAGACCTCGAAGATGATATTCTCAAAGTCTTATCTACTGCAGAAGGAAACATTTTAGAAAACGAAAACGCCATTCAAACTCTATCACAATCTAAGGTCTTTCAAAATCTTTCAAAATTTTAAAAATAACACTTTTCTTTTGTACAGAACCTTTCAGAAGTTATACAAAAGCAAGAAATCGCAGCAAAAACCGAAACTGAAATTGACTTTGCAAGAAATCTCTACGTCCCCGTTTCTCTTCATTCTTCAACTTTATTTTTTTGTATCTCTGACCTCGCTTATATTGAACCGATGTATCAATATTCTCTCACTTGGTTCATACAGCTTTACAATCAAGTAATTTTATTAAAAACTATTCCATTTTAACAAATTTAGGCCATAGCGAACAGCGAAAGTAGCTCTGATCTGGACGAAAGATTGACCAATTTGAACAACTATTTTACTCTCAGCGTATAAAAATGTGTGCAGGTCACTTTTTGAGAAAGACAAACTTGCATTTTCCCTCTTCTTGTGTAGGAATTGAAAGATCCAAAGTATGATGAAAATAAGCTTTAAATTTAATTTTTTAAAATTTAAGGGGAGATTGAGTGAAGAAATGCTTCGTTTTTCTTGACTGGAGGAGTCGCTTTAGAAAATCCTTTTGCGAATCCCGACCCATCTTGGCTTAGCGAAAAAGCCTGGTCTGAAATCCGATCTACAGTCCTTCATGAGTAAAAATTTAAACTTTTTATTTTTAATTTTATAAAATTTTATAGGTTGAGAGAGTTTAGAAAATCGGTGGAAGGGAATAATGAAGAATGGAAAGCATTTTATGAAAGTGTGGATCCTACATCGAAGACTCTTCCAACTCCCTATCAAAACGCTGACGAATTAACTTGGCTGATTATAATTCGTTGTCTTCGCCCTGATAAATTAGTCTCTGCTGTTCAAGTAGGACTTCAAAAAATGATGAAATTTCATTTTTATGATCCATTTTTATAGAAATACATAATTACAAAGATGTCCAAAACATTCACTGAGCCGCCACCTTTTAATTTGAAAGAAGCGTACGATGATTCAACATGTTGTACCCCTTTGCTGTTTATTTGTCACCTGGCGCTGATCCAATGGCTGGACTATTTAAATTTGCTGAAGATATAAATGTTAAACGTTCAGATATTGTTATTATTTCGTTAGGGCAAGGGCAGGTAAAATTTTTAGTGAAAAAGAAATAAAATTGATGGTGTTTTTAGGGTCCGATTGCGACACAGGTGATCAATAAAGGAATAGCAACCGGTAACTGGGTTGTACTTCAAAATTGCCATTTGGCCGAAAGCTGGATGCCGCAGTTGGATAAATCTGCGACGATATTATCGTTCCAAATAGACTCATAAAGATTTTCGACTCTGGTTGACGAGTTATCCGAGTCAATCGTTTCCGGTTATGATACTTCAGAATGGCGTCAAAATGACCAATGAAGCTCCGAAAGGTTTGAGAGCGAATTTACATAGGTCGTATACGAGCGACCCGATATCGAACAACCTTTTTTTAATGGATGCCGTGCTGGAGACTTGGCAGAAGTTACTTTTCTCTTTGTGCTTTTTCCATGCTATTGTCCAAGAGAGGCGAAAGTTCGGACCTCTCGGATGGAACATCCCTTACGAATTTAATGACTCAGACCTCAGAATAAGCATAATGCAGTTACAGGTAGCGTAAAACAAGATACTTTGAGATGGGTCGCCTCTTTATTTTTCTTCTCCCTCCCATTTTCGTTAGCCTAGAAAACTCTTTGGGTGTCTTCCTTGGATTTTCTGCCAAAAAAAACCCTTTTTACTGAATTTTTTTTTTTTTTTTTTTTTTTTTTTTATGCTTTCCATTCTTTGCTCGAAGATACTTCTGTATCAAAAGAGTTTTGACATTTTCGTGGCCCTTGCTTCTTAAAACAAACGTTTTCTCGTTTTTCGGATGGTTTAATCGAGTTTTTTCAAAAACGCCCGTTTTACTGGATTTTTGGTTCGTTTGCAGAGAAATCGTCAGATTTTTGCGTCTTTTCTGCATTGTTTTTGCGAAGAATCACCCTGGTGTTTCAACAGTCTTTTGACCAAGAATGTTGGTTTTTCTAGTGCTTGCTTCGATTTCGGTGCAGTTTCAGGTGTTTCCCTCAGTTTTGGCAAAGAATCACCTTTCCTAAATTTCTAAAGGTGTAAGCCAAGTAATACCACCTCAAAAAAAAAAAAAAAAAAAAAAAAAAAAAAAAGTCTAATCTGCTCTTGCTTCATCAAGTAAAAATTTCAGATGTTTTTAAACGAATACGAAGAAGTACCTTTTGAAGCCATCCAATATTTGACAGGAGAATGCAATTATGGTGGGCGAGTAACTGATGATAAAGACAGACGACTTTTAAACTCTCTTCTGTACTCATTTTGCAACCCAAACATACTTTCAGATCTAAAGTATTAATTTTTATCTCAAATGTTTACCTAAAAATATTTTGCTTAGATATATTTTTCAATAGCGGCACATATAATTTCCATCAGATACATCGCATAGTGGAATACTTAATCAAAGAATTGCCAGCAGATGCCCATCCAGAAATTTTTGGCCTTCATGCCAATGCTGATATCACCAAAGATAAACAAGAAGCACAAGCTGTGAGTATATTGATTGGGATAAATTTTTGTTTAGCTTTTGGACACAGTGCTTTTAACCCAGACGAGCGATCGCTGGAGTGGAACAGCCAGCGACTTTAGTTCAGAATTTAGCTTCAGACATACTTGGAAAATTACCACCTCCATTGATGTTCCAAGTAGCGAAGAAATATCCGACTGTTTATGAGCAGAGCATAACCGTTCTTAGACAGGAATTGATACGGTACAATGCACTCATAAACGTGATTGTGGTTTCGCTGCGAGATGTTGTGAAAGCTGTTCAAGGTCTTTCGGTGATGTCGATCGAGCTGGATGAAGTTAACAAAAGCATGCTAGTTGGGAAAGTTCGTTTGGGGCGGAAAAGTCGTACCCGTCACTCAAGCCGCTTGCGAGCTACATCCTCGACCTTCTCCATCGCCTCAAGTCTTCCAGACGTGGATCAACGACGGGACGCCGCGTGTCTTCTGGATTTCCGGTTTCTTCTTCACGCAGTCCTTCTCTGGTGTCCTTCAGAATTTCGCCCGAAAAAACAAAATCTCCATCGATCAGCTTGGATTTCAATTCACTGTTACCAAGCATGAATTCGACATTCAGTACGAGCGACTACGGAGTTATTGCAAGGTAAGTTTTTACATTTTTAAAAATTTTAAAAATTAAATAAATGTGATTTTTATACTTTAGTCTATTATCTGATGAGGAATATATTCTTACACAAATGTGAGATAATTTTTTGCAAAACGCAGTTTGAAATGTTGCACCAAATTAATTTTAAATTAAAAATTTCTTACTGTCTCTTATCCCACTTCTGGTGTCTGCAAAGATTTTTTATCATGCATGCAAAACGCACAGTTTGAAATGTTACACCATTAATTTCAAATTTAAAATTTCTCACTCTCTATATCCCACTTCTGATTTCGCATGTTCCTGTCAATTCCAACTGTAAAAAGAGAATCATAATTTTTTTTAATGTTTTACATGCAGCAAAAAATAGCAGGAGGAATTCAGTTTTTGCTGGCGTAAGAGCTAACTTCATTTGATTAATAGAAATTTTGCTGTTTATTTGTTTGATAAATAATTTTTTGTGTATTCCAGGGTTTGTATTTAAGGTGCAAGATGGAATCGTCGTTCCATGCTTTTGGATGAATCGCATCCTAAAGTTTTGTTTGATAGCGTCCCCATAATATGGTTCAAACCAGGCATCAAAGTAAAAAAAATTTCAATAATTTTAAAAAAAAATATTTTTTTTTTTTTTTTGCAGTCCAATTTTGTCAAAACGCCAGTCTATCAGTGTCCACTGTACAAGACTCTAGCCCGAAAAGGCGTTCTTTCCACCACAGGACACTCCACAAATTCATAATGTTTCTCGAATTTGCTACGAATAAACCGGAAAAAACATTGGATAGACAGAGGAGTCGCTTCCATCTGTCAGCTCAACGACTGATTGGAATTCAAATTATTTTGAAAAGTACAGTTTGTTATACATTTTTGTATCTAATAAACTTTTTTGTCTATGATAAAATTATTTTCGCTTCTCAAGTTTCTGGGCGTTTTCCAGTTCTTTCTGGCCTTTTTTAGCCCAAAAACCACATTTTACCAATTTTTTTCACCTTTTTTCTCCATTGCAGTCAAGAGGAAAGCAATTTATTACTTTTTAAAGTTCTTTTCTATTTTGTGAATCAAGAAAACTCTTCCTTAGGGCTTTAAGAAAAAATCCTTAGTTCCTTTCTTGGTTTTTTGGCCCAGGAACATTCCAGGTTGAATAAAGGTCTTGTTTCAAGAGCTTCCAACGAAAACTTCCTTAAAGAAAGTAAAAGGACGGGGAGGTATAAAGGAGGGGGAGGTGTAACGGGGGATTTTTTTTCCCGAAATTGTCTTAGTTTTTTTTTTAAATTAAGTACATATATTAATAATAACAATAATTAATGTGAAAAAATATTAAACAACTAAAAACTTCCTAGATTTATCCATAACAACCTCAAGAAAAGAATCGCGATCAACAATAAAAGATAAAATCAAATTTTCTTAGTTTTTTTTTTTTCAAAAATTATTCAAAGTATCAAGGTAGAAAAAATGGGATTTTTGCCCAAGAGCGGTCCCTCTTGTAAGGCGTGGAAGTATGAAATTTATCCCTACTAAAATGACAATTAATGCAAAAAAAATGATAATTTTTACACCAAAAATTCGTAAAAAATATAAGGTGTTGTGGGATGGACCATCACCACTAAATTTAGAAAGAAAAAAATAAAGAAAGGAGTTTTTGTGTGTGATGTAATTTTATTCTGTGATGCTGATATTTATATTATTTAGAGCATAATATGTTTTGTGATTCCCACAGAGTAATGAATGAAAATTTGAGGAAAATCAGACCAACAGTTCGGCCAGCGAATTTTTTTTAATTTCAAACGACCGTCATTTTTTCGAAATTCAAAAATCGCCCTCCTTACATTCTTGTTCACTGGCTAAAAAAAATTGCGTGAAAATTTGTTAAAAACTGTGGTCAAAAGTGTACTGGAAAAAAATGCTACAGCCGGATGGAACCACAGACGAAGTTGAGATCGGTTTAGAGCCATATTCGAATTTACCCTCCGGGGTCTGGAAGACCCTTCCCCAAAAACCCGACGTAGAGGGTATCACAATTAACTTGTTTAAGGTAGTTAAAAATAAAAACTGTCAGCAATCAAAAAATTCAACAATTGTGTAATTACAATAAAATGTGTATAATAAAGTGTCCAACTTAAATAAAAAAAAAATTAAAATAACACAATAAATGGATTAGGCTTTCAATACATCAAGTATGCCTAAAAGAACAAAAGAAAAAATTATTCCAAAAAAAAAAATTTTTTTTGTTTACAAATAAAGCGGTTTTTTTTTACATCAAGTACTATGTCTACACGTGGAGGGGCAAAAAATGGGGAGGAAAAAAGAAAATAGCTGAGAGCACAATAATCAGAAGCCTAAAAATTCATAATTTGAATCAACAAAATATGATTGTCAAATAACACAAAAAAAAAAATTATTTAAATTTGTTGATTCTTCATTTTGTGCTGCCAGCTAAACTACAGGTTAAGAAGACATGGAAACAGCGAAGACAAAAACTAAAGCAAAACTAAATTTAAAATAAAAAATCTCGTCTGTAATCTGCTTAATAAATTTAATATGATCAACATTTTCTGTACAAGAAAGCTTTAAAAATTCATATAGTATACTGAAAAAAAATTTTTGAATTTCTTACTTTTAAATAATTATATTCTTTCACACACCTTTCTCTATAGGTCGAGGAAGCTTTATAATTTTTTTTTTAAATATATTTATTATAATTATAAATAGCCTAAGAATTGTGTGCTGCGAAATAAAGCGAGCCACTTCTGCGTCACCTAATTAAAAAAAAAACATAATAAAGAGAGATAACAAAAAATGAGGCCAAATTATAATGGGCAGTGTTTTTTAGAGTTTTTAAAATTCCCATTTTTAAAGGGTTTTTCAATGTTTGGGTTTTACACGAACTGTCAATTTATGAATTACTTCTTTTGTTAAAATAAAAAAAATCTCTCGGGTCGTTCGAAATTACGAGGACTCAACGGCTTTCTTCTTGTTTTTCTTCTTGAGGAATGACGGAGTTCTCAAGCCTTTCTTCTTCTTCTTGTCCTTCTTCGGTGAATCTTCCGTGGAAAGATCTTTCGTTGGTGAACCCTAAAGAATAGATTATTAAATGAGAAGAGATTTTCCCTAAAAATACTTGTAATTTGAAATTAGGTTTTCGTTCTTTTCGGCTACCATAGGTTTTTATTCAAAATTCAGTATAGTATAATCAACCCGTGAAGAGACTAAATTTCGATATTACTTTTTAGAAGAAATTTTAAGGAAGAAATCAAAATGTGACATACGAAATTGACTTTGAAAATAGACGTTTGAATTATATAAATAAACTTTCGTCCGGGGGGGGGGGGGATGTAATTTGAAATTAGGTTTTTAGTTCTTTTCGGCTACCATATGTTTTAATTCAAATTCAGTATAGTATAAAATCAACCCTTGAAGAGACTATAAATTTCGATTTTACTTTTTAGGTAAGAAATTGTATAAAATTTAAATCAAATTAATAAATACTTTTTAGTACAATAAGGATAGTCATTCTATTGACTACCAAATTATATACTTACACTTGAAAAGGTGCTTTGGTGAGCATCAGAATGGTCCCCATTACGTGTTTCACCTGAAAAAAATTAGAAAATTTTTAAACCCAAACTTAAATAAACATAAAAATGGTGCAATGAAACGAAAATGTGCGAACTATAAAACAAATTCTGGTTTCAAAAACAGCATTAATTTTATTAACATATTTTATAATATTTGAAACCAGCACCAGTGCATAGGAAGTATAAAGACGGTAGAAAAACTATTCGTAAGTTTTTACCTGAATTGTTTGTAAAAATAGGGAGGGGAAAGCAAGCGAAAAAGCTCTAAATTAAAATGCACCTAACAAGCATTACAAATAGGTAAGATTTTTTTATTTTTATTTGAAAAAAAAAAACAGCAAAGTTTTAATGAAAAAATTAAAATAAACAAACTTTTTACATATTAAAAAAAAAAGGGGGGGGGGGGTTAAAATTACATAGTTAAAATACAAAAGAGGGAAAAATTATTTGTCTTCTTCATAAATTGTGCTTAATGTATGTTTGATTTCTATAAATGAAGTAACTGTTTCAAATTCGTCATCAGTCAAGTCTGGGGTCGAGGAGGGTGGGGATTCCGTCGATTGATTTTCGACGATTTTGCAGCAAGTTTCGAACAAAGTGAATTCCTCCATGGTGCCAATTCGCGTGAAAACGTCAATCGTTCTTCGCTATCAGAAATTGTTCACTATCTCTTAATTTATTTTTTGAATGAATCAAAGTGTTGCAGATTTATAATGGTTCTTTTGTTTTTGAATTCGGTTGATGTAATCAATGTAACCGTCAGATTCAGTTTCGCTTGGGATTTCGTAATCGTCGCAGTCGAAGAATAAAACTGGAAGTTTAAAGGACTTTCGCATCGGGTTTCTTGATTTTCAAACTCATGGCCCACACAGTCGTTTAATGGGTCCTTCCAGTTCTTCTTCATCGATTTCACTAAAGAATTCAATGGAGTTCTCCGACTTGTCTGAACTGAAATCATCTTCTGGGTAAAGCTCGCCGGAGGATTCTTTACTCGAATTCGTAAAGAAAAACGTAACTGAAGTTTCTTCCACACAATCTTTACCATCAGTTGAATCCCCATAGTCATTTTTCACTTCATTGCCGTTTTCATCAATCTTTTCAAAGTTTTCAACCTCAATTTTCATTTGATCTATAACATTTTGCAATTGGACAGAAGTAGAGTTAACCTCTTGGATGAAACTGTTTATTTTCTGTTAAGGTTTCGTTTTAATCCAACTGCAGTTAGCGAGTTCCCTGTTAACTTCATTAGGCATTAGGTAACCTGATTCAATAGATTTAGCATTATCAGAGCTTTCTTCATTGCAAAATCCAATGGAGTCTCCTTGCCGTTTTTCAGTCTTATCATTAGTCACTGCATCACAGTGGTCAGTATCACTCAAACGTTATCATTGTAGTCAGCCTTAGGTTTTTCAGTACATATATCACTTTTGGTAACTTTCATTATCTCATGCTCACAGTTCCATTTTCTGAGGTGAAAAGACTTTGTAGCAGTCACAGATTGAACTCACAGCCAACGTAGTTTCTTCCATATCACTTTTCTTAGGCAAAGAATCATCTCCATTGATTTCTTTGCACAAAAGATCTTTTACAGTCCCCTCGATTTCCGTACTGTCGGCTGTCGCAATTTCTTCCTTCCTTAGCTCTTCAATCAGCATTTTGGGAGTGGTTGCCATCTTGCTCAATGGTCCATCGACGTCCCTTTCGTGCAGAAGGAAACCTTCATTTCTACAAGCAAAGGCAGGATAGTTGTTGTTGGGTGTAGTATCATGGTCTTCCAATGTGATTTCTTCAAACCATTTGTTTTATCAGTTGATACAACCTGATCATTCCTTATCTTCAATCATCATGGTAGTGGTCGCCACTTCATCAATGAATCATCGAGGTCTATTTCGTGTGGAAAGGAGCCTTCTTTTCTTATAGCTTGTTCATTATCATTAGAATCTTGTTTCAATATGCCTCATCAGTTATCGTTTTACCGGCAAAATAGACCGAAAGCTCTTTATGAATTTGAAAAGAAAGGAATCTGTGACAGTCGATTTCTTTTTGGTGAGCAGTTCTTTCTTTCTCATAATTATAATTTTGAAAAAGGGACTTTGGATTTGGAGTTTGAAATTGTTTGTCATTTCAGTCTGAGTTGATTTTGAAACAGCTAGATCATTCCAGGGCCTAAAAGGGATTTTAAAACGTTCTTTAGTTTCTTCCGTAATATCGGCAACCTCAACTATTCTTTGACACCTGATAACCTCTGTGCACTCCATACCTGACGAAAAAAAAAAAAAAAACAAAACCCAAAGGTGCGTTAAAACATGCAAAGCATAATTTTTTACAAAACATCAACTCCCATAAATTTAATGGAGATCAAATCTTTTCTATAACTTACCTTTCTTTGTTTTGGCTCTGTCCAAAGAGGTACTACGATTGCCTTTCGGATCTGGAACTATTCATGCATTACATGCAACTTTTGTGCATAGATAGACATAGAAAAATAGAAAAGTAAGAAAATACAAAAAAAAAGTTGAATTAAAAGAAATTTTAATAGAGATTGATAAATTGGAAGGGTGGACGCCAATGAGTGTCTATAAAATTAAGATATTTTAAAAAATTAATAGTTTTAGTTGACATCCACCCTAATGAGGATTTATTTTTAAAGATTTTAAAATAAAGAAAAAAAGTTAATTTTTGAGTCATGCATTAATTGTTCTCAAATTCGAATTGCAAACTCACCTTTTTTCGGGTACCTCTGTGATTTGGATCTTTCAACATGCGGGAGGAATATCATTTTCATCTAAATTATCTAAAGGTTGAGAAAAAGCGAAATGTAAGTTAAGTGCAAAACATGCTAGAATTAAAGAAAAACTACGAGGGCGGATCTAAAGCCACCATTTCTCCTTTTTACAATTTACTTACAAACTCACAAGTTGGATTTCGCTAGCAAAGTGGAAAAGGCTTTTGTGAACAAATATATAAAAAAAAGGGGGGCTATAAACACAATTAAAAGGAGGAAAACATTCGTTGTGTTACAGGCAAAAAATTAGCAAAAAAAGATAGCTATTCATTAAAGACTTTAAAATAAATAAAGTTTTTAATGAATAGAGCATTTACAACAGAATTTAGCCATGCGCTTCAGATTATTTTTTAAAATTAAAAATAAAAAGGTTTTTTTTTTGTTTTGTTTTTTACTTATTTACTCAGCTTGGTTAGTGAGAAAACGTAAACTCGGTTCAAAAAAAAATTTCAAGTCAAAATAAGTAAAGAATTTGAAACACACAAGATGTGAATTTTGCTTAGGCCGTTTAATGCGGAATACCGATGCGCAAAGGCTCTCCTGAAGTTTTCAAAGGAAAATTTAATTTGAAATGGTTTACCATCGCTCAGTACGACTTCGGCCTGGCTCGGAAGTGGCGCCGTTTTCGTTTGTATTCTCAAAACGCGAGGTTCTGAAATGGTTGATTATTTTTATGTCTTTATATTTTCTTTTTATAACTTACCAGTTCTGCTATCATCCTCGGTTTCAGAATGAGGGATTTAATGCCTGAAGGAGGGAGAGCCGCTGAAGATGATAGAGCTTCGCTTTCACTCTGGTCTTCATCGTCTATAAATTAATTTTATTTAATTTTGAAATACTAAATTACTTACAAGAATAATCTCCTTTTTGTCTTCTGGTAACTACTTTCTTGTAATCTTCCAATTCTTGATCGGAGACGCAGTCAAACGGATTTTCGCATAAGGAGTCTTGTAGACGGTTGCATTATGTTGGAAGCCTCGTTGAATTCCTTTGGAAGCGGCGCCAACGAGTATTACTTGGTCACCAGTCATGCTTATGTTGGCATCCTGAAATAAAATGTAGACAAAAGTACTTTTCATTTAAAATTCTTACCTGGAGTTTTTTGGCTTCTTCCCAAGATACTCCTTCAAGAATGTGCGACTGAGGTCCAGACGTTATTTTATCGGCTCGTCGATTTTCTTTAATCTTTAAAAGATATAAAAATGGAAAAACAAGAAAATGAGAACCTGTTGTTGTACTTTCTTAAATTCTTTAGGATTCGTGTTCTTCGGTACAAACTGAAGAGCGGCATCGATCCTGACCGGAGTGCTCGTATGAGTCGGAGATCCATCAGCGACCCACTATCACAGACAAAACCATATCCGTATGTCAAGGGATATTTAAAAAACAAAATAAAAGAGAGAGAGAAAAAAAAAAGGAAAGAGACAAAATAAAAAAGGAAAACTCGATGTGCCTTAGCTAAAAAAGAAATAAATAAAATAAAAACAAATGAAAATTTTTTTAAAACTTTACCTTTTCCAAAATGGGTCAAAAGGGGTGACGGACTGGTTTTGCCTGTGACTGACAAAGGATAGGAAAAATGACCCAGGGTAAACAGGCACAAGTTTTTTTTTTAAATTGAGTTTTCCAAATGTCTCTTAAAACCTTTCTTTTTTTTTTCTTGGATATTCCTTAAGTACTAAGGCAGTCTTAAAACTGTGCTAATAAATATTTTGTGCCACGAAAGCATTAATCGTGCTCTGCGGATCTAATCTAGGCATGTTACAGATGAGAAATTACCATTTTTTATATATCATGCTCTTTCATTAAAAAAATTAAACCCACCTCTTTAAAAATTTATGTCAACTTTCAGGATGAAATGAGAATAAATGTTAGCACCACTAAAACAAGCTTTCATGCCAAACAATAAAAAAATAGTTGTTAAATCAATTAAAATTCTAGGAAGCTGAAAATTCGCATAAACGTCTTGTTCCCAATAGAAAACTCTAAAAACGTTTACACTAAATTTATATTTTCTTGAATAAACTAAACTTCAAATTTT
Source organism: Orius insidiosus (assembly GCA_014119065.1). NCBI lineage: Eukaryota > Metazoa > Arthropoda > Insecta > Hemiptera > Anthocoridae > Orius > Orius insidiosus. The sequence goes on from JACGAQ010000493.1 coordinate 121,834, forward strand.
AATTGCCAATACAAGTTTAACCCTTTTTTAAAATTAAAAAACCATGCATCCACCACCTGTTTATTTAAGACCACCATTTTTTCACAATAAATAATTTTTTTTATAGCTCATTACCTCATCTGCGTTTGTGTCCACCCACTAGAACATCGAGAGAAGAAAAAAAAAAAAAACAAAAAAAAACAAAACCATTACAAAAAAATTAAATAAACAAGCTCGACATAATTAAGCCAAAATCTAATTTAACTAAAATAAACTTAACTATGTCAAAAAACTCGTGCAAAAAATTTAAGAAAGAATTATTAAAGTATGAATAATTTAAATAATTAATTTAATGATTCTTTCTGATTGGCATGCTTGAAAAATGAGTCGTGGAGGAATATCCAAGTTAACGAAAAAAAAAATTAAATAATAAAAACTTGGCCATTAACTGAACAAAAAGAATAATTAAGCTTTAAAATTTTGTATTATTGCTCACACAAAAAATTACATTTAAATTGTCTTAAAGTAGCTAACAGAGCGATCATGCCTTGTAATAATAGCATGCAACCTTTTAATTTATATTTATTTTTAATCCTATGGAATGTGCTTTACGGATAACCCCTTGTTTTGTGCGAAACCGGTAATGAAAGCCCTTCGAGCAAAAAATCGTAATAAAATTAAGCTTAACTAGCCCTCGGCTCAGAATTTTGGACTAGACAATTTTCAAACGAACACATAATAACATCTTTTTTTTAATTAAAGTTTTAAAAGCAACAGAATTAGATATCTTTTACGAAAATAATTTTATATTTTTTATATCACGCAATCAAGACTTAGTAATGGAAGTTATATAGAATAAAGCTAAAAAAAAAAAAGTGAATAAGCAACATTCAAAAATATAATAAGCAATAAAGGGACTTCCTAAAATTTATTAATTTTTTTATCCCTGCTAAAATCGTTGGTTAATGTTCATTATTTAAAGAGGAAAACCTATATATTCTTGAATAATTTTTTTAAAAATAATAAGCTTTAATATGCTAATTTTAAGATCTTAAAAAAATTGAGACTCATTTTTAATTGCTGAATGTTACAACTTCTACCTTAGTGATCTTTTTCGGGTCAGTCGTCCCAGTCTCGAGTATTTCGACTTTTTGGTAGACGTTCGGCGAGTTGAGCCAACGAGTACGGTCGTTTTTTGCTGTATCCGGCTTTTTTCCACATGCTAAAAGAAAAATGATGAAAATGATAAAGGAAAAAATGAGCTTACCCTTGTTTGTACATTTCCTCTTCTTCGAGAAGGTATCCAAGAGATGAAACTGCTGGAGGTACTTCAACGTCATTTCTTGGCCTTGGGGGGCTCCCTTTGATCAAAGGAGTCCTATAGATGTATCCAGTTCGGAAACCCTAAAAAGATAAATATAAAATAATAAATCTATATGGAAAACTTATATTCTTACGGCATTGTCCAACATCCTCATTAAGGCTTCGAAATCCATTCCGCCAATCCTCCACCTCTTTTCTTTCTTTTCAAGAGCTTGTGCTAATTCCTTATCTTTAGGTGGAAGGGTTGGTCCTCCTTCTGGGAGCTTTACGAGCAGCGTCGTAAATCTGTTTCGACTTTCATCCGAAAGTAAAACAATTTTGTCCAATCCGATAGGAAGAAGTTTTACCTATGATTAAAAATGAGAAAACGACAATAAATAAATAATTAAAAAATTAAGTTACTTGAGTTTCGCATGCGCGAGAACTGTATTATAGACGTTGAAGAAGGCTTCTTCTACAGTCTCGCCACAACAGACGGCTCCATGATTGGTAAGAAACATCACTTTATTTTGGTCCGAGGCTTGCTAGTTTATCTTTTTCTTCAGGTTCAGACGCTGAACCACTATATTGATGAAGGCTTACTTCACCGATCACAGCTGCTTCTTGACATAAAGGTAGTAAACCACTGACTAACGTTGATACAGCTAAGACTGAAGGTGTTGTACATGAATGATGCATTTAATATCAGGTCGGGCGGCATGAACGGCCGCGTGGAGTTGAAATTTGATCGGTTAACACGAAATTCGTCGTTCCGGGTTCAACAATGTTTCCTTGCATATTTTCACCAACGATGAGGCGGTCATTTCATGAAACATCATTCCATACGGGTTCATTATAAAATGTTCTTCTTCTTGACTCAGTCTCCCCGTAATATTGTTGTTAATACCATGAGTCCAACCATACAAATCCATAAGTCTGAACACTGACGCTAGCTTACACCGTATTTTCTCACCTTTGGCGTAACCCATACTTTCTACTCCTCTAATATCGTTTATTGGCACCACACAGTTCGAACCTAAATAATCATTTTATTTAAAATATATATAATTTAAAAGAAGTTTACTTTTAAACATGGAACCGCTGTGTATTCTTCCAGCACCTCCAACCATATCTTGTATTTGCTGAAGAAGACCCGCAGGACCTCCTCCTTCTTTCATTTGCGATTCGATAATCCGTTCTAATTCTTCACGGAATAATCTTGAGCTCATTATCATCTCGACTCTCTTCCTTCTCTCCATCTCTCTCATATCCTGAGGAAAAAAAGATTTAAATTAATTACATCAGTGGTCTACACTGGGTCCCTTTTGGACATCAAAACGCCCTTTTAAGCAAAATATCATGAAACTCAAGAGTTTTTGAGGTTAAAATCGACCAAATCTTCATCAGCTTCACACTTGATTCAGACTATGCACCCAATACTACACAAATGGTCTACTCAGGGCTCCTTTTTTGACATCAAAACGCACTTGTTTTGGCAAATGAAAATCAAGAGTTTTTGACGTAAAAAATCTACAAAATCTTCGTCAAGTCGGTGCACAAAACACCGAAGAGTCAGATTTCCAGATGTCGTTTTTATCTCCACGATCATCTTTCATTCATTAATTTCCACAGCCTCCTAAGAGCTCTTGTGTTAAACGATTTGCGTCACTTGTACATACGAATTAATTAATCAATCAAACTTTAACACTTTCGGAATGTTTTTAATCGGTTTTTTTGAACGGTTCGTTCACCTGTATAGGAGTAAAGTATTTTTATTAGCATCAAGGACGAAAACCGCTATGGAAAAACGAAAAGAAACACTAGATAACATCTTCTGGACGTCTGCCAAGAAGAAAGTACGGCCCGTGCTTAGGTTTATTTAAAGGGAATAACATTCCTAAACTGTTCTCATTTCCCTAACTTCCTCAAGTTCAAGAAATAATAGAAAACATTTTGCCTTGGCAAAATGTGTGCGACCATTTAATCTGAACATGGACTTGCAAATTTTCGGGGATACCGAAGGAACTTTTTCGGCCGAAAAGCATAAAAATTTATTAAGCGAGGGGAAACTGTTGATTATTGATGCAGGGGGGAAGGGTTGTTCACCCCATTCGTAATTGGCAAACAAAAGGGGATGGCCTACATGGAAAGAAAATCAAGCTGAAACGTTTTCTAAACTTACGGCGTCTATATCACTGGCCTCATTTTACTCTTTTCATCCTCTTCGGCGTCGCTAATCCCGTTCGTTTGGGGAGGCTGCTCTTCAGTCTCCGCCATCGTTTAATTTCTGAAACACAAATATAAGATTAAAAATAAGGTAGAGGGGTGAGAGCCTGACATGAACAATAACTTCTTTAACGAAGTTAAAAATTGCAATAAAGAACCTGTCTTGTTTTCAAATTATTACATCCTCTTATTTGTATTCAAAGAAATCATTAGATCGAAATAAAGCACACGGATCTCATGGTAATCCCATTTTCGATTTATGGCCTACGTTTGGAGAAAATTTGAATGAGGAATAACATTTTGTTGGTACATGAAGCGAAGTTACGCTAATGCTGTTTTAAGTAAATTTGTCCCACGTCACCTTCTGACAATATACGTCGGTAATCAAATTATCAATTTTCGTAAAGCCTTTACACGGGGGGCCCTAAAAGCCTCCGTTTCCGCCCAACGTAACACATCTAGTCTGAAAACAGACTTAAATTTTAATAGCACATCGATTACTAGGAAGCGCAGTATCCCCAGAATTTTGGGACGTGTGGCTTATTTTCAAGGGACACTATGCTTTTCTTGGTCTCAAAACATCGAGATTCTGGTGAATATGCCCGGACTCCTCTAAAAATACTAAAATGTAAATAACTGGTTTTTAAGACAAAAACCCCCAGTTTGAGAAAAACCCAGTAAAAAAACTTAACATAAAAACGCTTTAATTCTGAATTTCCTGTTTCCAGTGATTTTTTTTTTCTATAAATCTTTACCGCGGAAAAAAAGCTTCCGCTCGCACCCGCAGTCAACAAGACCAAAATCCGACCATGATATCGATATTTCAGAGGATGATAATGTAATGTTGAAATTGCCAAGAAATGAACCACTTTACAACATAAAATGACTCCAATTAACATAATTTTACATCAATGATAATAAATCAAAATGAAACGAGTTGACAGGCGGTTGAAGACTAATTTAAAGTTTCCCAAACTGGTTGTAAAAATAAAAGAAAGACATAAAAGCCGTCTGAAATATTTAAGCGGTAGTTCTTGTGAACTTGGCAATCGACGAAGACCGGCCGGACATCAACATTTCTATTTTTAAAACCGTCCAGGAGCCTTTTATTCCCCTTCCGAAGAAAAAATAATTGGTCCGAAATTTTCGAAAGGGTGTGAAGATGAGTAAATTGAGAATAAAGGTCTTGTGGGCGGACTAAATACTCTCGCCGCGTAGGCAGGAGATTCCTCGGGCCTTTCCAGACGGTATAAATTACACGAAACCTTGACGAAAAAAATCTTTGAATTAATATTAATAAAATTTGTATAGATCGCATGCAATGCAGCTGTTAAAAATAATTAGACGGTTAGTCATCAAGATTATCGATCCAGCACGAAAAATACGATAGGAAAAAAAAAAACTTCATAATTCATTAAAATCTTGTAAAAAAATTGGTTTAAACTGTCCCCTGACCTTTCCTATCTGCCTGCGGACAGGAAAAGCTTTCAGGATTACACGTTTATAATTCATGTTCCTTCATAAAAGAGGGTTCTCGGAAAATGTGCTTGCAGTACTGAAATTGAAAAGGCTGGAGGCAAGAAAAGGCGTTTTAAAACAGAATTTAAAACGATTTTTTTTCTTCTGTGTACGCCCGATAAGATACGTAGTTAAGAAGGGAGATGAGTCGCCATGGAAAAAAAAAAAAAACGAAGGGGAACTTTCTCAAGGGGGACATTTTGTTCGGACCCTCACGTAAAAAATTAAATTAAGGGTGCATAAGAAAATGAGAAAAACTTCGGTAGATCCAGTGGCCAAAATTGGACAGCAGACTTTTTAACGTAGGAATTTTTGATAGCTACTTTCTACCGACTCAAAACGTTCAATTTGTGGAAGGTTTTGGGACACTCCAAGTTCCCGAGTTTCTAGAGTAATCACTAATCATCATTTTGATCAATATTCAAAGGCAAAGAAATAAAAGCCTTGACAAAACGAAAGATCTTGTTATGTTGGAAAAACAAGACTGACATAACTTCTATTTATATACAAGGGCTCAAGATTATTTGGTTTAAGTTGATTTTACCGACAAGTTTAAGGGGTGGGTATTTGAAGGATCTGATATTATAGTCTATCGTTAAAATAGCTTCGATGTTTAAGGTTTTATTTTTAAAACCTACGGTTTAATAAGTCATTCGTCACAGTGTTCGACCTGTTTAATGGATCCTTTTATGATATCCCGGCGCATTTGAATGTTATACAATAACAGTCATTGCGGGTTCAGTTCACCAGTTAAACCGCAATTACGGTCATTATTCAATCACCTACTTACAAGTAAAGGCAACGCTTTATGATAAAAATTTTGTTTTTTTAAAGTCTCTCGTATTAATTTTCACTTGCGGTTTTTTGAAGGCTGTTGTGGTACTGTCGGCCTTGAAGTTTTTCACACTTTTTTAAGAGAAGTATTAAATCTTGAAAATCTTGGACAATGATGGTCATTATCCCCTAGCGTTATCCCGATTTTCTAGAAACACCAGTATTGTCCGAAGATCGGGCATTCAACATCTTTTTTACCGGGTTTTTGATTTTTTCCTTTATTTTCTGATCAAGAAAAACCCGTTTTATCAGGAGTTCGGGAGTTTAGCATATTTTGACCGGGTTGATTTTTTGGTGTAAAAACACCGATTTTACCGGGTTTTTGAGCATTCGACACTATAAAATCGGGTGTTCGAGCGTTTACGGATTTTGGTAGTTTTCTTCGGTTTTCGGACCTTCCATGGCAGTTTTATGCCCCCCCCGCGAGTAAAAAAATTTTACCACCTCTCGGTTATTTTTCGGACCCCCTCCCCAGTCCGCCAATGTGAAAGATTTAAGCTCTTCGAATGAAACTTCGCCCTGCTCACGAGGAACTTCTCGGCCTCGCTCACTTAAAAAATTTTTTCACCTTCTTCGGCCATTTCACGGTCACTACTGATAAGAGGTTGGTGGGCAATTTCATGGTCCATATTTTTGTTCGTCGAAACCCTTCGAGGTAAAGGGTTATCGGCGGGCAGTTTCACTGCGCCCCAACGGCCAAGGTGAACATTTTTCAAAATCAAAACGAGTTTTTCAAAGTTTTTCAATCGAGTACGTCCTTCAAGAGCGATGAGATCACCGAGTGAACAGTCAAATGAATGAATACTCGTTCTGGAGGTTATCGTTACCCATGCGTTAAGTCGTACTAGACTCTCCAAATTCTTCCGTTGTGAGGAGTAAAAAAAAAAAAAAAAAAAAACGTTTTACTTACTAAAAACATTTTTCAACTTCAGAAGTTAAAAAAAATAAATAAATAAAGTTAAATAATGAAACTACGTAATTATTTTTGTTAAATAATATTCCATTCCGAATGGCCTCTTGGAAACAAGACAACAACATTAGATACGTGACTTGCTTTCATCTCGGAAAAAAAAAAAGAAAAAATCATTCGTCAGATTCAAGTTTAGGACGCCATGAAAGCCTTTTAGCTTTAATATTTAAAAAGATATTAGTTTCTTTATACACGAAGGAATGTTATTTTCTATATGTGGTGCTTGAGCAAAACTGGGCAAAGCTATAAAAAAAATGCATATTGCATGACAGTATTTATATTTTAACTTTTCGTGTAAAAGATGAATAGGGAATAACTAAGGGGGTAACGACCGCGAAAATCGTATCGATTCTACATCCTGCGTTTTATCTCAATGACGCAAAAGGCCCTACGTACAAAAGCGATCGGAAAAAAGGTTACTTGGGGTGGCCAACATGTCGGAAACGATATAAGGTGTGGTTTTCAAGATTTTTTAATTGAAATTATCTTATCAAAGTTTATTTAAAAATTGTTATTTTTTTCCGGTGAGTGGACAGTTTGAAGTTTAATAAACCGTAGTTTCCTTATGGGAAGTTCGATGTTCGGAATGCGGTGTACTCGCTGTGGATAGGGTACGAGCCAACCTGGATCACTGTAATCAGTGTGATATCCCTTTCACGGCAGACAATTTTCTTTCACAAATCGATTACGTCTTAATTTTTACCATTTCCTCCATGAATATTCAGAAACAAAGAATTTATAAAACGTTGGCAGCACGAGTAAACCCTATAATTTATACAGCACAATAAGCATTAGAGGGAACGAGTTGTGCCTGTAATTAATTACATATTTAAAACGTCATTAGGACGTACGAACTGAAAATCTCAAATGAAGGACTTCGATAA